>BOSO01008025.1:0-41321 GCA_018403395.1 Gorsachius goisagi | reverse complement strand
GGGCTGCCCAGGGAGGTGGTGGAGTCTTCATCCCTGGAGATATTTAAAAGAAGAATAGATGAGGTGCTTAGGGACATGGTTTAGGGGTGGGATGGCAGGATTAGGTTAAAGTTTGAACTCAATGATCTTAAAGATCTTTTCCAACCTCAATGATTCTATGAAAATAAGTTCAGAGCTCACAGCTCCCTGTTTATTAGAATTATTATCTATCATCCTACAGCTTTATATTTTTAATTACTTTTAAAACATACTCTGTAAATGAAGAATTTAGATTCATTCACATAGAATTCAAGTTTCATTTGAGAGAAATGGCATATAGAATGGCTTTTTAAATTAAACTCCATTTTACCACTAGCCAAAATAAAAATGTGCACACTTAATTGTGAAGACAGTTGCAATTACAATTCTTAATGACTATTTCGAAGGTTTTTTCCCCTCAACAAAACTCACCACTTTCTAAATGAAAACTCTTACAAAGGGAAAATATCTTCTGATTAGTGCTAACTCATGTAAAGCTTAATGCATTGTTTTATGCAAATTTAACAGAATATAAATACAGAAAAATCAAAGCCTCTAGACCTTGTTTTCTGAAAAAGTGCCTACGAATTATTGTTAATTCCTGATTTAAGACAATCAACCTTTTCTGGAAATTCAGGTTGCACAGTCAGTGACAAATCAAAAAGTGCCACAAAGGAAAAAGAGGTGAACACAGGTGCTGGAGTCCCTGGTGCTGTCTGGTTAAAGCAAGTTTTAATGGTAAGTGTAGTCACCTGGGATACAGGCAATCTAAACCAAGTTTTTCACTCTGCAGGAGTAACAATGTTCCCTTCTCTCTGACCTAGAAGAGCAGACTCTTCTATGTAGAGAAATGGTTTGAAGTTGCCAGTGGGTCTATGGCCAGAGTTCAGGGCAGAGTTAGGAATGAATCCCAAAGTTCTATGGCACTTATATAAGGACTAACAAATTATGAAAGTAGAAAATAAGCTTGCATAGAAGTATGTATTTGCTTAATTCCTTACCTTGAATTTGCAAATGAAACCTGACAAATGTGTACCTGTAAGCAGAGAAAGTGCTTTTGAAGGTCCTCCATGCATTGGGTAGGGATCGCTGTTGACCTGGAGCTGTCTTTGACAAAGTGCAGTAAAGTCCACATTCATCAGGTCTATTCCTTCTGAAGAAGGGTAGTCACAGGTTGTTGCTTCATGTTGTGACAGTCCATTGTACATGCAATAGCTTTGCATATAAATATATAAGAAAACAAAATACTGAATTAGTAGGGAACAACAATCTTTTGATGTTACAAAAAGTATATGGCACTGAACAGACGTACTTATCAAAGAGTTCTGTTATTTCAAACACAATCATAAACATGATGATAAAAACATTGGTGGGTATACTGGATTAAAAGTAAATTAAAAAAATAGAATGAACTATTTTGTGTCTATTTTTATAAATGTGCTATAGAAAAGTTTAAAATCAGAGGGTTCTTTACCTTTCATACCACATACTTGGAGACTTAGACAAATGATAGTGACTTTGTCCCCGAAGTTCCACTGGCTATAAGACCTTAAACATCAGCGAAGGGCTAGGAACACAAATACTTAATCACATTTTACTTAGCTAACATTGAATATGAGCCAAGTATGTGCATTTAACATAGAGCTCAGAAGCGATTTTGGCTATGTTTCCTGGAAGGATCTGTGGCCATGTATTCCAAAGAATAGTGTCCATAGCCCAGTTTGTTTCTGTTACTCACAAGGAACCCCTGTCTTGTGATTCCTAATGGACTCCATAAGCAGTCTTCAAGCACTGGTTATTTCCATCACATTTCAGGCAGAAGTCAACAGTAAGAGTTTCTTTGTTCAAGGATCTCTTTCAATATTCTGTGGGCTGATAGTCACCATGGATACTCCAGAATCTGCGACAAGAACAAAATTCACAAGCAAGAGATCTCAGATGACTTGAAAAATCATAATAAAGTCATATTACTATTCTGTGGTTTGTAATACGGTACAGCGATACTGCCTTATTTTTCACATTCGCAACTCTCTTACATAATTGTGATACACTTTATCCAGCTGACACAATGGTCTAACTACAAGACTTCAGAAAGTCAGAATATCAATTCCTTCAAAATCTTCATAGCAAATACCTGTGGTAAAACTAATTCAACTTCAGATAATTTCAAGGTTTGAACTCTGACCCAAACGGTCCTTTCCAGTCCAGGTCTTTATTTGCTACAAGGTATAGAAAATGTTTCCCTTTCTTTTTGACAGTGGAAAATGACAGTAGCTATTTTTCATTTTCCTTTAAAGCTAGTCACCTCTTTTTTTCTTATTTTTTCCCACAGGAACTTGTTTATAACAGTCAGGAGTGCTGTAAATAGCCTGCTGTAGCCATAATTAAAAAGCTGATTAGAATGACCTGTAATTGAAATATCAGAAATTCTTAACAAAGAAAGTTGAATCGGGAAGCTTTCACAGAAATAAGAAAAATATTGAAAGCAAAAATGGAAATGTTAGCACCAGAATTCTGGAAATGTGTGTGTTGCAGACAATAACAGCACTACATACAGTTATGTAGTTTCATTATAAAATGGAAAAAGATTTTTTAAAAAGTCATGCAATGTGGTTTTTTTTTACAAATACGAGCACTTAAAGTGGTAAAATACACTTTTTATATAAGTCCTAGCAAATTATTTTTAGTTATACAGCTCACTCTCTTTCCCACCACTTCAGACCTCAGTACTTCACTAGCATTGAAATGACTTTTTTTTTTATTCTTCCAAAGAAAATCCTCCCTTCATTTCTTAGTATTCACCAAAGACCATCACCCAGCAGGTATCCACATCCCTGCAAGATACTTTCCCTTCCACCAGCTATCTCCAAAGGTCTTGGGAACAGGAGGTAATATTTCTCCAGCCTAGCATCTTTTTTCCAACCTCACCAGCTGTGCCAGGACCACATGAGGAGCTCAGTAGGCCAGTCACTAGCACTCGGTGGCTTTCCGTTTCAGTTGAGGTACACTTGGCATGGGAACGAAGGAAGGGAAGCCTCCAAGAGTTTTTAACTCACACCCATTTCCTCATTAAAGTTCTTCTGGCACTGGGTAATAATTGGCATTGTGCCTTCCTGCAAGGAAGAATGCACTGAGCTGGTTTTCTGGCTGTACTTTCTTTGCTGTGCTGTGGAATTTCTGGCCTTCTCCTCAATGACTCCCCATTTATGCCTTTTCAATGCTCGTGAAACAACTGAAGGGAGAAGGAATCCCCATCAGTTTCTACATGCAGAGGCAGCTGCACATCAACAGCCAGACAAATCTAAGAATTCATCATATTTCTAATCCAGCAGAAGCATAAAATAAATAAAGCATGAAATTACTAAACATACATAGATGGTACGAACACTCTGCAAGCCAGTGGCAATACTGCAAATACACAAAGACAATATTAGCATGCAAGGCCTGTGGAGAGGTGCTACCAAAAAAATAAAACCAAAAAAGCAAACCCCCCAAACTTGTACAGGTATGGACTGTTGGTGATTTATCATTGCAAAAGAATTGTACTTCAGAATGAAGAAAAATTGCATATCCCTCTGTTTACAGACATTCTCTGCTTGCTTTCCAGGCACAAATATGCTCATGAGAAAAAAGTTAAAAGGGAGCCTGAGACTTCTGCCATGAGCACCAGTGGGCACAGCTGATATGCTTAAGAGAGATGACAGGGTAGCAACTTTACACATGCTTCCATTTTTCCTTCTTCCTTGAACTCCCCTGGCCCCTTCTTTTATTCACAACATAATCATCTGGCTCTAACTACAGTGATGCTACATGATGAACTCTTTAGCCATCCAGCCCAATTCCCTACAATGGATGCCAAGATAACGAAATCATTCCTGTTTCTGTTAAAGCAATATTTACTGTTGAAAGTATTTACTGTAGAGTTTAAATACTATCTCCTGTTTCTAGACTAGATAAGGAAGTACCCATAGACTTAAGTAAAGCAGTTTAAATACAATGTCTAGGCCAACCTAACTGTCTAGAAGTGAGGACAATCCTTTAAAAGGTTGAAAATACTTTATTTTTTAATGTCTCCCTTGGTTGCAGCTGAATGAGAACAACTAGTCTAACAATGGTTTACTGAACTGTAACTAACTAAATTGTACAGAACTGGCACAGGTTTGGATTAAAGACATGTGGATGTGCATCATTAAATTAAAAAAAAAATCAAATTTGCCCTGCTTGCTTCCACCTAACCCTTGAATTAGTATTGCCATCACATTCACAAATCAGCAGCATCTATGTGGTCTACCCATGGAACACCTTTTTGGCATGTTCCATTCACCAACTTCTTAACTGCGCAACTGCATCTGACCAACTGGCCCTGCAGCCTCTCTGTTCACCATAGCTTTCCTAAAGGTTCTGCTCTGTCTGTGTTTGAAGTCCTATACATTTCCTTCAGAGCATTTATTAGTGTAGCCGCTGAAAGCTTATTGTCAATCACCTACACGCAGGAAAAACCATCAGATTTTAAAACTGACATTAGAGGTGTATTCTCCAATCACGGGCATGATAGCTGTCTGTGCCTACTGATGGACAGGCTGGGTGTTTAGCAAGATACACTTTAAGAATGATAGTTTTCTTCAAGTCACAAATAATTGAGTTTTACTGGAGAATATGAGTTACCATGAAGGGAGGGAATATGCTCTGAAGTACATTAAAATACACAACGAAAAATCAAATTAACAGTGCTTTCAGAAAACTCTAACATCCAACCTTTTTTTCAGGCCTATTATATATGTTTCCAGGCCCACAATGAACATGTGATGTATTAAAATCACTATACATCTGGCTTCAGGGTGCAACTGGGAAGAACAGAGAGGTACCTGGCAAAAATGTGCTCCGCTCTTGCTAAAATTGGAGGGGTTTTATCACTGTTGCCTTATTGCAATCATCTTCAGGCCACTGTAGTGAATCTCCTTTTGTGGACCTAGTGTGACTTTGAACAGTCCAGAGAATGCAGTGCTGCTTGATAATTATAGGGCCAAGATTACACTTCATTGCATAAGAGTGATGTTTAAATTTAAAGGATAATCCTGGCAGATATTACTGTATCATCATCCTCCCCCTCCTCCATTTTGCGAACAATGCAGCTCAAGGGTTATACTAAAGATACATAAAACATGATCCAGTATGTTCATTTGAATGCAGAAAAAGGCCAAAGAGACTTTTTCTAATGTATAGTAAGTATTGCCTTTCAGTTTAAATAACCGTTTAAAAATTGAGAACGTGAGATCGCCTCAGTAACAAATAGATGGTGTGAGCAGCATGTTCTCATTTCAGCAATGACAGAAAGCAAAATTCAGCAAAATAGATCTTGCTTCTGCCCACTTTTACTTGTTAGGTCAATGAAGGTCTGTGACCACCCAGCCATCTTGACAGTAAACTAGTCCAGGTATCCTTTTTAGTTCAGACTGACTGGTTCTGGATTATTCTCTTATTCTTTCCTGTAAGCCATATAAGAACATCTGCAAGAGAAGAGCTCCTTGAGACTTCCACCTCTCATGTGAACTTGAACAGGGTCAAGCATATCCTGGCCCTCTTTTGTCTAAATGTTTAGTTTATTTAGCTTTCTTGCCTCCTATCTTCACTCTGTTCTGCGAGCCAAGATGTTCTTTTCAACATCTAATGTCTTTTTTAAAAAAGTTTTTTTAAAAAAGCTGCTACAGTACCCATCAGCAAGTGCTTCAGACACTGGCATTTTACCACAATAGCTATTGCAGGCTAGTTATTCCAGAACTCCCCTTGTGGACACTGTTCCTCCAGAATAAAAGAGAGTTGCATGGTTTTATTCTCAATTTGCTTTATTCATGTTGGAACAAAACATTTTAACCATAAATAATTTTTCTGGAATATCTACTCTGCCAAATTTCCAAGCACAGGCATCCCATCAGTAGCTAATGGGGAAGAAAAACTTAAGGCTTTTCAAGGCTCCAGGGCATATTTTGGATCTATAAATCAGCATCCCCTACACTAGGTCCTTGAGGAATCTTTGTTTAATAATTTTGTGCTAAAAGTTACTGTTCTTGTACAGTTGCCACATGACTCCATATCTGGTATGGCTATTCAGCAAATAGTCTTCTTAGTAAAAATGTACTGTACCAGCTTATCATTTTTATAAACAAAAAAAAGTTAAGATATCTGGGTTTGCTGAAAGACCAAATGAAAAAAATGTTGCAGAAAGCTTATATATATTTAAGCCTTCAAGAACTGTGTCACTAAAAATCTGTGTGTGGCTGTATGTGTATTTTACAAATGCACAAAACCACAGAAATTGGAACCAGTGTTTGCAAGAGCATTAAAGAAGACTGCATACTCAAGCCAATTCCCAAGTAACTTTGGCTTTATTTCCATATAACTCTTTTGAACTCAGCGTACTTCAACGTATCTGACATCAGAATCTTCACCCAAGAGGCAGCCTACTTGGAGACAAAGAAACAAAACCATTCTTTTCTCAGTTTAGGTCATACTCATTCAACATGATTTTGTATAACAGCAACTGAATGCATTAATCAACAAGCTTTCAATCAGCAAAAAGCAATCAAATCCGTTGAAATTTTTCAAGACTGCCTTACCTGTGCAAGCTTCTGGTATTTGATGCTTTGACATCTGCCAGGCTACATCCAAATGAGAGAAATTTGTTATATAGGAAGTCTGACAGACGTATGCCAGACCTGTTCTCTTTGGGGGAAATGAGTGCCCTTCATGTGGAACAGGATGCAGAATTGCTGCTGTTTGTTCATTTTGCTGCTGGGGTCTCCATCAGAGGTGTTTTTTTAGTACATGAAAAATCAGGCTCTAAATCAAATGGCAATAAATGTTACAGGTTAAACTCCATTTCCATCACTCCAGAAGAAATACAGTAACTAAACTCCCCTCTAAGAAATTAATCCTTTTAATATTTTTTTATTTTTATTTACTACATGACAATTTCCAAATATTGAGGAAACAGCGAAGGCAAGAATTGTTTACTTTTAGAACAAGTTGAAATTATTCACTAAAAAATAATTTTGCCGGGAGAGAAAGTCATTATTTTGAAGACTATGATAAAATATGGAATATAACATCAAAATATGTAACACTTATCAAGAAATAAAGAATAAAAAAGGGAAAATTCTGAAATGCTAACATTTGCCATGTTCCCTTCTCTCTGGTCTTTTGTCGTTATAGCCAACATAACTTGGGTTTATTTTCCCCAGCCCAACCCAATTAGATTACAAAAACTTTTCTTTATCTGATCACAATAGCACTAAGATTTGTCAGCGTCTGCGATGCACAAGCTGCAAAACTCCAGTTTTGCTTATAGCAGGACTGTGCCAGTATTCTTTCTGGAAAGGTCTCCAAACAGCTGATGTTTACACTTGTTGTCCCAGTAACATAACTACTCAGACTAGTCACTAAGACCTTGGTCCAGCTCTCATCCCATTGCAAAGCAGCAGGGTCAGATTGCTGATTCATTCAGCTAGGTTCGGCAAAAATGTCTCTCTTCATAAAGGCACCCTTCCAAAGGAATTGATACACTCTGTCAGCTGAGACAGGCAGGGTGCTTAGTTCGACCTACTTATAAATCTTTCCGCATTCAACACTTTCCCAAGATTATTATATCCAGTATCATAAATTACATTATCATTTAGCTATAGGCTGACATTTCTGTTTCTTTCCAATGTTGTTCCAAGACTGTGATCTCCTGTTTCCTCTTTTAGGTTTCTAACTAGATCCCTATAATATTACATTTGCCTTGTGTTCAGCAACGTTTCTGAAGTGCTGAGAAGTAAAATTGCAGCCTGCTGCAACAGAGAGTGCAAAAGGCCACTAGCTTGTATTCTGTCTGTTTCTTTTAATTAGTACAGAAACGTACCAACTGTTGGAAAAATATCTCACATAGCTATCTTTCAAATCATATTTTTTTAAAGAAGTGTAAATATTCCCTTTCTTATTTATTTAATTATTTTGAGTCTGTTCATACAACGCTGCTCTTTGGACATTTTTGTTCTTGCCTATAAGAAAGTGTCTATTATTGTTTCTCTGTATTTCTCCCCAGAATGATATCCAACTATGGACACAGGAGTGCTAGGCTCTGCTTACAACTTTCTTCATGTTACCTGCAGAATGAGTACTTAACAAACCTGGCTGGCACATTGTGACCACACATGGAAAGCATATTGGAGAAGCTATATATTCTTAGTCACAAAACCTCCAGATGGTACCTATACTTTAAACTGATATTAAAATAATTAAGGAGTTATTTCCAACTTTATTGATATATGATGAGCTTATCTGTTGCACTATTCATAGAGGTTCAAGAGTTGTATGTCGAAGTATGCATAATACTGAAAGTAGAATGAAGATAACTTGTTTACCAAAATGAAAATACAGACAAATTTGACACTGTTTTTTTAACCCATTGTAATTATTTCTTGGAATTTATGTGTGAAGTTAAGAAAGTAAAAACTGGCAAATAAAAAAAAAATTTACCCACAGAAATCAGAAGCTTTCTCCAAAGCCAAATTTCCTCTTAAGAAAGATACTTTTGCTGCCTGCCATGTATTTTTGTACTCCTATATGGCTGTTTTCTTTTTCACTGAAAGCAAGAGAGTGTGAACTTTGAACAGTGACTGTGAACAGCTCTGAATGTTCTCCAATTTTTATCATTCTTTCACTTCCTTAAAATGTATTAACAATAATTTTAGAGGACATATTGCAATTTCAGCAATCCAAATTCAGTATTTGACAAAAAGCAACAGCAGCCCTGGGGGCAATACAGTCCCCAGGCTAGAGATTTTCTGATTGCTTTTCTCAAGACGATCAGGAACAAAGCATACAAGGCCCAGGGGCTGGAGGAATTTCCTCCAAACAGATGACTGAACTACTTTGCCTGGAAATAGTATCACTGCCTGCAACAGAATGATATATTTCAGGTGTTCCTAGAACTTTTCATTCTTCCCCTTGCCTCCCCCATAACAGATAAACCTTCTAGGGTGAATCATGCTGTGTGTAACATAATGAGTTACTGAAGACAAGAAGCTGCAAATAAATGTTTTTCTTACATTGAGCTCACATATATTTTGTTGGAAGAGTTAGAGAAAGGAGTATTTTATAATTGAATTACTGTGCTTCCTTACTTGAAGTAATTTCCTGATAAGCAGCCAAACTAATTTTCTAAAATAAATAAGTGAGAGAGCTTGAATAATCCAGTCATCTTGGCTGGTCACAATTGATGCAGTATTATTCTGGCTAAGACAACCTATGTTATTACTTTACTCCTAAACAATATGTACAAGCCAACTAAAAACATTATGAATTTATTGTAGCATTCAGATTTCTACATTCAAAGTGGTAAAACCACTTACAGCAAAACACTGTCAAAGATATTAACACTACCTTCCACCGCAACCTTTGTTTTTATTTTCCTCCCCAAAGTGAAGTCCTGCTCTGGTTTGGCAGGTAATAAATTGTATTTCCATAAAATATGTTTAAAATACATGGATTAAAAACCCCAATAAAGAACAACTTCCATCTGAAACTCACAATGAAATAAGCATAAGGCTATTCCCACAGAATTTAAAAAGCAGGTTAGATGATGGTATCTACAGAATATAAGGCTAAGTAGTAGTGAATGTCTGTAGAACTTTTTAATATACCTGAAATCAAAGAGAACATGCAAACTCCAAACATCTCAAAAATATTTTTGGAAGTTCTATTAAAGCCATTGCTGATGTTTTATTGGAAATAGATCCCATCCTCAATAAACTTCTTTCATGTTCTGCCATCACGTCAATGAACCTTTGTAGTCATGCCTTGTCTTCTATAAGAAACCAAGCCAGAGGAAGTAGCTTTCTTTTTTCCCACTTTTACTACTTCCACAATGTTATGACTTTAATTCAGAACATTTGGTTGCATTTTAAAAATGTTCATTGAATTTAAAACAATAAGCTTGAAAACCTTCTCAAAAGTTCTGCTAACTAGAAAGCATTTTGCTTCTACATATGAGAGTGCTTAGCTACACAAACAGGATTGATAATCAATCTAATGCTTAAAAGCTATCAATCCTTTATGGGAACACTCTTAAATTAGTTTAAAAAATTCTGTGTTAGTGGAGATGATACACTCCCAAGTGGAAGTAATACTAAATCTGCCACCCTCTCCTACTGAAGAAAGGCATAATGGCCTTTCTAGGCACACCTCAGTCACTTTGGCACAGCTTAAACTGCTTTAAACTTACCTTTGTTGAACAAGTGACCAGATTTTGTAATGAAGTGCTTAAAAAGAGTATCCACATGAGCACAATGCTCCGGATGGGCTGCAACAACAGCAATAGCTGTCCAAGCAAATGTGTGTGTGAGATAGTACATCATCATATTATTGCTCGGAGTATTTCACCGTTGCATTCTTAAATGTTGGAAATCCTCACTGTGTAAATGCAGGATGTTATTAGTGAGAATACAAACATTACAGGAGCCTGCCCACAGCATCAAGCACGGTAATCAGACTGCAGTGAGGACAACTACAGGTTAAAGCCCTCAGCTGATTATGACTCAAGCAAATGGTATAAAAATAACAGTTTTTATAAAAATTATTCCCTAGTAAACAAGTGTTTCCCTGAACTAATATAGTGATACTCCATGAAGGAGCTGGTTCACTAGCTTCTAAAGTTTTAATGCAGAAAATTATTTTTAAACCTAAAATATTCATGCTGTATGGTATAGTGGACCTGATATCAAACCGTGCATGGGAACAAAGAGAGACACTAAATTTGGTAGTGGAGATTGAACTGTGAAAGAGGCGGCCATATCAAGAGTCAAATTTGTTAAGCCTTATCCTAAAAGCACTTACTTTTGATGATTACATTAAACCAGCAAAAGGCTGTGTTTCCAGCTTCGTAATGGGCTTTATACTGAACCCCACAAGTTCTGTACTGGAAGCAGGAGGCATTGGATGTAGAAGCATCTCCACCATTGGCACTAATTTCAGGTTGTTCCCAGATGACTTGTACTGGATGTGTCTTGGTGATAGCCTGTGGACAGTTTGTAACGGTTGGAGGAAGAGTGTCAGTGGAGTCTGAGAGAGATATGATAAGCATATTAGGACGCTGCAAAATAGTAAAGCATATTTCAGAAAGCACAAGGTAATGAACAAAACCACTGATAGATTTCATGTACAAATCTCTGTAGAAAATATTTTGTACCTAACCAGATTTGAAAATGGTAACGATTTCATTGTGTATGAAATGTTTGTGACATTGCCAGTTATGAAACAGGATGTAAAAAAACTAACAGTGAATAACAGCAACCTTCACTAATGGCATCCAAGATGTATAGGGAATTCTAGAACATCAGAAATGAAAATATTCCTCAACTAAGTTTGCTCTTTAGAGGAGCACTTAACATTACTGTACAGTAGAGCAATCTTTCATTACCTTCTCACCTAAATTTTAGACCACACTAAGACATCTCCACAAACCCTATGAATTTAATTGATTTAGACTTCAAAGTAGAAGATTTAAAGAGATTAAAAGTGCAGACTCTTTAGTTCAAATTTTAAATGATTTTTCAGTTCAGTTGAAAGTACAGGGTGTACATTTCTGTTTATAGAATGCGTTTTAATCTATGACATCATTAATAGTCTAGCACGCCACTCTGAAGCTTTGTTTACTTTGGCTAAGAAAAAGATACCAACACAACAACTATTCAAACAACCAATGGAAATTTTCAAAATGACACCTACCTCCCATATCTGAATTACTGTGAGACTATTTCTAGAGATTTATTATACACATGTGTCTGAATGAAACAATAAATGTAAGGTAACACTGTGCAATAAGTAATAATTACTGTGCATTTCTTCTATTTTCTCCTCCCTCCTTTCTTTTACCCTCTTGTTTCCTAGGGCAAAAGTTCATAAACACAGGACTGCCCCATCTGTTTGCAAGATGACTGTTACCACTTAGGTTCTCAGCAACTTCAGTTTACAAATATTTGGCTGCACTAAGACATTATGTGCTTTTTATTGTTAGGGTTTGTTTTTTTTCGCCCAGAAAGAACTCTGACACAAAAATGGTATTAACTCCACCTTAATAGTGATAATCGGTGCTTAAATAAGTAATTATTATTTATTATCACAATTTTTTGTGATTTATTTATTATCACAATTCTGTAATTCAAAACTCTAAAAAGCATCAGGACTACATGCTGTAGGAATCTGGAGAGGCACAGCCTTTACACTGGAGAGTTTACAGTTTTATCAGAAAACAAACAAGCAAACAAACAAAAACCCAAAAACCAAACAACCCCCCTCCCCCAAATATCCCCCCCAACAAAAAAAAAAAACCAACCAAAACCAACAAAACAAACTGAAAAAACCACAGGAAAATCAGAAAATTCTAGTCAATAATAAATTTTTGTTACTGTATCCAACTGACATGTTGTGAAAGGCCAGAGCTTGTGCCTTTACATCAACCCTGTTACATTGGCATGTTGATTCTAACGGATTTGAGTCTAAATAGATGCGTAGTGCTCAATATGTCATAAAAGATCCAAAATAAGCATGGAATATTTCTGTCAAAGAACAACAAATCGTTCTGAGCATCAGTTTCAAACAGTTGTAACCTTGTTCTGGATAGAGCTACTGAACATTCACAGGAAAACTCACCAAGTTATGCAATGTAAAAATAGAGCTTTACATGCCACATAAAAGCCTCAGCCCATTTTTTGACAAGAGGCAGAAGAGTTTGCTAAATGGTCTTTTTAGCAACTTAATTCCAGATTTTTAAACGTCAATTACTTTAGGTGAATTTTTCCCAAGGCATACCAATAGAAAGCACATCCCTATGCTGCTCGACCTAATACAACCTGTCTAATTGAACAAAAGTCAAAGTGAATTTTCATTTGCTATCCTAGTTAAACTGGAAAACATAATTTTATGTAATATCATTTGTCTTTGAAAATTTAACCTGGAACATTTTGATATGGTAATGTAATTCTGCTCTATTAGCCAATACCTGCATTTCAGAAAGCATCAAACCCAAGCTTTTTTGCAATGTATTCAGTGCATCTGAGATTGATCTTCCATCATCTGACAATTCCCAAGTCATTCTTCAGAATTCACTTAGAAATGTGCTTGATGTCAAATACTAAACCAACTGGAAGAAAAAGAGAAGCCAGGAAGGCTGTGAAAAAAACCCCACAATTTCTAAACTATCAATCATTTCACTATTTGATTTAAAAGCAGAATTGTTATATTAATAACATGTACTTCTCAAACTGCAATTGAACTTTAGGACTCATTTCTCTTTCTCAAAAGCATTTTTATTTTGTTCAAACTTTACTTGTTTGCTGAAGAAGAAATTTGCAAGGCCTCAAGATTTTTTACCAGGAACCAGATGATATTTATGTTTTTGGAAATTCAAAATTGTCCAACATATCACTCTCAGGAAAAAGAAATTCTTTTCACTGACTCTCCTGAGTATTCTCCTGCTTTTATTAAGTGATAAATTCCCCATATAATTTTTTTTATAACAGTCAAAGAAGAATCTATAATCTTAGTTGATAAGGGATCCAATGAATAAAAAATAAGTACAAGAAGAGGAACAGAGGTACAAAAAAGAATTACAGGACCTCATGCACTGTTACCAAGGCATGTCATATATTAATATATGTGTTAATTTACTGTTTAATTAGTTACCGTACATGTAGGGAGAATAGGACTCAGATGAGTAACCTGACAGTCAGGGTAGCTGATGAAAATGGCTTCAAATGCTGGAAGGAAGAAAAGGTGTGGTTTGTTTGGAACAACCCCCAGTGGTAAACAAGAGATTGCAGTTTAAAGATGAGCTCATGCTTCGATAGGGGGACAGGAGTTGTGCTCTGAAATACACACCAAAAAAATGTACAATGGCTTATTTCTTGTATTGCTCTGTTTATGTTACCCATTATTAGATATATCGATACACCAGAACGAGAAAATTGCTAATATCATCATCTCCAAAAATCGGAGAATTAATCATTGATTATGGTTTTAAATGAAAAGCACAACAATTTCCTTTGAATCATCATCAAAAAGATTTGGAATTCTATCAGGAAGAAAAATTATATCAGTTAAGCTTATGACATTTTTCACCTTTTACTAAATAAGTCATTTACATTCCTTTTTATTTTTCCATATTATGAGATCATTTCCAGAGCTTAAAATAACTTGGCAGTTCTACAAACATTTTTCTCTTTTCTTAACATTTCCTTGTTTACTTATTACATGCATTGGGTTTATGAACATTGTTTTCCCGGCAAATTAGTAAAAGCTTGCAATGTTCTTTAAAGGGAAGAAAAGAGAGCTCCCTAGTCACACACAATGCAAGCTGAAGGGCTCAGCTTTGGAACTCTTTATTATATTTATCCATAAAATAATTTGCTAAAGTGATTGCTCAATAGTGTGGAAAAGATTATAAAATTGGGTCCAAAATGCTGAAGATCAAAAAATGCGAACTACTACTAGGATACCAGCAAAAGGTGAAATTCAATCAAATTAAAGCTTATCTATATCTTATTTATATAGATATTGAACAGGCATGTTTATGAAATATTGCCAATACATGCATAAAAAAGTGCCATTGTTTTTTAAAAAAACCCACAAATGTACTTTGTTACTTCAATTCTTTTTTCTTACTCTTCAATTTACAATTTATTTATGTTTTTAAACCTTGCCTTTACAATCCTGATGTTTACGGCAACTGTTACAACAGATTCATAATAGAAATTTGGTAAAGCAACTTGGATACATAATACTTCTCTCCAGTGAATTATCTATCTGACCACAGGTGACCCAACTTCTTTAACAACAAACCTTTGCTTCTTTCTGCTATAACCTATAATACCTTGATTAAATCTCAAGGTATTTCCCACTTGTAATAAATTTACAGAACTGTGTTCCACTTTGCAAAAATAATGAAAAGAGCTGCCATAATGTATGAATACTTCTATTTCATAATGGAAGATAGAGCAGATCCTAGATCTCCAATAAATGTGTTGTAAGCTGCTCTATATACTTCAAGTCGATACACTTCACCTCTCTGCTCAGTGTAAGATGCTTTGAGAGTGACAAGAGTTTATGATGCCACCTCTCAGAACAGCCAAAACTCGTTGGTTCTGCTTTACAAAACCAAAAACAGGAGTGCTTGGAAGTCAGGGTGTAATTTATGGAAATCAATAAAAGCTATATCAGCTGGGTTGTGTCAGTGTTGCTCCACTGCAGTTATCTGATTTACATCAGATTAAGCACTTAATCATAAAAATTGTGGGTTGAAACACCAATATATTGCAATTTAATCTTTGTCAATGTAAGATAGCATTTACCTGGCTGTTTTCATTTCTTCAGTTCTTTAACTTTTACAGCAGCAGCTCAATGTCCCGTTGCCTGAGTTGTGTATATCCCAGAAGACTTCTTCACATCATCTTTAAGAAAAGTTAGAAATTTAAAATTACTGCAAAACTCATAGGAATTCATATGCTGCTGCTGAAAACAAGAAAATTGTTGGGGGTGGGTGAGGAAGAGAATTAGAAAGTCAAAGGTGACTCCTCCTGTTCATGTTAGGTAGTAATATATACATAAGCTGTGAATATAACTTGGAACAACAGATATGAACCCTGAGGTTTGGGCACCACTGCCATAAATATAGTACTTAAATGAATACAGAATCCATGAGATCTCTTATTACCACTCCAAAAATTTGAAAGAACTACAGGAATAGTTTAACTACTCTTATTTTTTTTAATGGCATTGGAAGTAATTTTAAGTATCATAATTTAGGGGATCTCTCTCTGAGTTGCCATGGAAAGGCCCATTTTTTTCAGAGGGATTAGGACATACTTTCAGAATTTCATGATTCTTTGTGGCAGACATGGACTGTCAGTGCTTCTTCAGCATAGCACACTCACAAATTGCCTGAGGACTACATGTGCAACCATAATGGAAATGTAAAATAATAATAGGTTTCAGGTTGGATACGCTACAAAGAAGGCATACAGGGTAATTAGTCAATTGTTAAAATATCAACATCAGTAAAAGCACAGCTTAGCATCAGCCAGAATGGAGTATGGTTAAAAGCTCATTAAACTGTGAAAAGGAAAATAAAACCACCTACCATTTCATCAATACTGGCAATCATCTCTGGAGAGATTTCAAACTCAGTGGGGACCTTTGAAATTCTTCTGGAATTGAGCACGTCTTTCCAGTTCCTTGGAAATATCTAAACCACTTTGGCTGTATTTTTTAAGGAAATCTCAGGTTGAGGCAGACATCTTAAAAAGAAAATAAATCCCCAAAATAAGAGTTTTATGAAGTTATAAGCAGCATAAGTATAAGAAGAGTTATCAGGAAACTTTAATATGAGTGGTTCTATCTACCCTTTCTATACTACAAATTTATCTGCTTCTATTTTGCAATGAAACCACATATCTACTATTTGTAAGAAATTAATTCTTATAAGACTTAACTAGAACCAAAAAAGCTATGGTACAAAGTCTATTTGTAATGAAGGAAACAAATAAAGCAGCTAGGCTGGAGCCATAGGTTGAGTGAAAAAGAAAAAAATGCAAAGGAGATATAAAAATTTAGAGAGTAATTTTGTCTACTCGAAAATATTCAAGGCATAACTGGAAAAAAAAAATTATACTTGTAAATGTCTTTACGCATTTCTACCATTTTCAGGTCATACAAATAAACACAAGGGTTTAGTGAATAATCCTAAACAATGAAAATACCTACTGTTGATTGATAGAGCTCTTGGAGAAAGAGCTGGTGGCTTGGGGGAGAGATCGGATTTACATAGCAAGTTCATCAAAATTCAGCTACTGCAAATAGGTTTCTTAAACAGTCTAATTCCTATGTAGTCTGCATGCATGAGGGAGGGTTCCTAACTAGTAGCTCTCTGGCTAATGCCATGAGGAGGATCACAGAGAGCAGCTTGCCAAATACCCTTTTACACCTGTTCATCCTCCCTCTCCAGTGCATGAGGACAAAGTGGCCAGCACATCAAGGACTCAGCTTTAACAACTTGATTGTCTTCTCCTTCCTGTTAGCTCGTTGAGAACCGTGTTCCACATCTGGTTTTTTGTTGGTTCCACAACGAAGTATCCAACTAAACACTGAGTGAAACTTCTGCTGTTACAGGATGACCCCTCCTCTCTCAATGCCAGCCAACACCATTACCAAGTGCTCCACAAGCACAAAGCAAAAGGAGAGCTCCTGCCTCAACAGGTTTAGTTACAACGCAGATGGAGACTCTGCTGAAAGTCAGTAGGCCTTAGGAAAATAAATTTATAATCCTTCAAAACCAGGGTCATTTTCCTCCTTTAAAGAACAGTGGTGATTTTCCCTCCCACTCCCTCACCGACCCTCGCAGAATTAAAGCAATGACTCACCACTGGAGATTAGCAGTTATTGCTGTTAAATGTATCTCTGGAAATTCATCTCTCTGTCCCGATTTTAACAATTTATAGTTCTGCTACTTCATGTGGAATAACCATATAAACTGCTTCTAAATTAAGAACTTCTTCAATTACCTTATTGCTATCTGCATACAAGTTGCATTTAAATTAATGAGAATGGCATTCATTAAAAATAGCTTAAGGACACATCTGGGAATATGTAGTGTGCAAACTCCAACTTTTATCATAGTTATCTTAGTAAGTAAAGAACGTCCCCCGTCTCTACATATCTTACAGCCCACGTTTCTGTATCGCTTCTATGGAATTAGGTAACAAACCTCTTCAGGAAATTCCAATGTGTTCTAGACATTTTAGTTTGATTTTTAATTTTAGGTATTTTATTTTGTTTCTGCCTTGGACATTCTTTAAGGCCAGTTGAAAGAGAGAGCATGCCAGGCATGTTCTTCCAAGTTTTTATTTCTCAGGCTAAAATCTACCCAGTTCAGCCTACCGCAGGGCTGGAATTCTAATTCTAATTCACAACTGAAAAACTTATTTTATAGAGGTAAATTGCAAGAACATTTCCTTAGGAGATATTGTTATTACACCATGGCTGGTTTTAAAGGATGAGTTCAGACTTAGACCATGTGTTTCAAGAGTACATGTTAACAAGGGCTGCATAGGAAAGAACATCCTGTGCAGCGTTTTCTGGTACTTGTCACCTGACATGTCTTCTGACATGGCACAGTCACTTTGATTAGGAAGAAGTATCATTCCAGCAGTGACACATTGAGCCCATAAATAAGTTATCATTAATGATGAGTTACAACATTAATTCTTTAACAAAAAAGAGACCCATTATGATAAAACACAATTCATTAAACAAAACAGACAGTGCATATTTCATCAAATCCAGGTAGCCCTCACTTACTGCTCATGGAGGAGAGAAGGGCAATCTGTTTTAATTCCCCGCTTGGGGAATCAGGCAGTCTGGATTCTATTCCTAGCTCAGACCTAAACCATTAGGTAAGTCACTTCATTGCTCTGTTCTTCATTCCACATTCTTAAATGATCTCATTAGAGGAAAATGACCCTCTCTTCATCAAACTGAATCACTGACAGTTGCAACTTGGCAGTTAGAAGCATCAAAGGGGAGGGGAGTAAACCAGTGTCAATTATGTTCTGGCTCTTCAGAACAACAAGGAAACAGATTTGCTTTTTAATCTGTGGTTTTAAATTTTAAAATGTTTAAATAAACTTCAGGGGGTCTGTTTTCCAAGTTCTACACCTGCTTACCCTTTGTTTCTTAGTTTGTTTTAGTTCTCTAGTAATTTTATCCTGTTCTGCAGTGAGTTTTGCTTTTCCTAACAATAATTCTCATTCAGGCACTCCCTTTTATCCCTTCATGTTTATACTTATTACAAACATAGAGTCCAATTCACACAAGAACACTTTCTCAGAATTGTCTTCATTATTTTTCTTCAGAGGTTGTCTACTTTTGCTTCATGTGAACTCTAGATGAGTCCTTCCTGCCCACATTGAGAACCTGTAAAGGATAATGGACCCCTCAGACTTACTATGGATACATGGGAATTTTGCTTGCTGTTATCATATTTCCATTACGGATCCTATCAATAGCCTTAAAAAACATTAGAATGAGCACATTAAAAATATTAGTGTCTTCTGGGCCTAACACTCCCAGTGGGAAACCTCATTAAAATTAATGGAAGTTCCAATTAACATCTTTCATTAAATCCTTGCTCAGGGGATTAATAGAGGTGTAAACAACACCTTTTTTTACAGTTGACATGCTATTCACAACAAAAGCCAAAGCAGTGCAGTGTTACCTAATGTTTTTTCTGGGCCAGATATTCCCATTAGGGACAAGTCTTGCAGGGCTTCAGCACGAAGCTGCTTCTACCTTGAAAGTACTGTGGCTTTCAGGCAGCAAACATGGCTCATGTTGGTCCCTCTGTGTTGTTTTCTTAGACTGAAATGTAGGCAAGGCATGTAGGCAAGAGTTTTTCGTTTGTCCTGACACAGAGCCAAAGAAAACAGGGTCAATCCTCATTCACAACAGGGATTCTCAGGTTGCAGTTAGACTGACCTTTGCAAACAACTTATTGCTTGCTCTGCTCTCCCTCCGATCCATCTGCTTTCTCACTCGCACCTCCTTGACTGTGCAAGGTTCCTGCATCCCAAGGCACAAGCTTCCTGCCTTTAGAAACTACAGCTTGGAGTGGGGAAGAATTGACTTATGCCCTCCTCTGCAAATTTAAGTACTGCCAATGCAACTTCATTGCCATGCATAAAAAATTGAATAGAAATTGATGTGAGATCACTATGTAAAATGAAAAGATAAAGCCCAATGCAGGAACAAGTGAGTTGTGCTTCTGCTGCTAGAAACTGGTTTAAAACATATGCAGAACAAATTTTCTTTGTCAAATAGTGATCTAGAGGATTTTTTTTGCCTACTGAGCAGTGTTTCCTAACAGGATACTATGTTTATCCTTTACTACCCCTGACTTTCCATAGGATTTGTAATTATAGCTTACCGTATAGTCCTCCCCTCCCACTGTGAAAACTCAACGACAAAGGAAAAAGATGACAAAAGCTGAAACCAGCCATATCAAAACCAAACATGCTTGTTGCATAAAGGTTGTTGCAGTTTGATTTTTGTAGCACTAAAATAATTACTTCCTCTTCCCAAACTTAGAAAAGAAATATACAAACACAAAAATATAAAGACAGCAAAATAAACACTGCAGAAGAAAGATCTATTTCTGGGAAAAAAGTATTAATTCTACCTAAAACAATGAAGAATTTGAAACTAGCACATTTTCTAATGAAAGGATGTACCTCAAGATAGCTTGGGTGAACTCTGGTAAAGATCCCCAAACTAAGGTCATTTTTAGCCATGTCTGTTCTGGTCTAGTACATCTTCAGAGTGAGAAAACAGAGGCATTAAAAGGTGGAACTGTTCCCCTAATAGATTAAATTCTGTGCCTACAGTTAGAAAGAAGATTCATATCTCTCTCCAACTTTTGGACTGCCATTTCACCTGTTCCACCATTAGGTAAAAATAAATAGAGGAAAAAATGCCATATTTTCAAAAATGCACACTATTTTAAAAAATGAAAGAAATGAAAGTGAAGTTATTCATGAAACTTGGTCTGTTCTACTTATGAAGTCTCACAAAGACTCAAATGAAGTTTTAGTAAACCTATGAAAAATGTACATTGCTAATATGTAACTTACAACAAGGGAAAAAAGATTTACTGAAACAAGAGTTCAAAGTAATTCTCTATAGGTCAGTGTTTCATTGGGGAAATATTTCTTCCCTTGTTTTTAGCACAAGCTTTGTAAGTACTTTGGGCAATCTCAAAAATTATTCTTTGACAATAATTTATGCCAAAAATACTAGCAGTATGGAAAACTATGCTTCCTTTTATGTATGAAATGAAGAAATTATAAAAATCATTTTAAGATGGAGTATGTCATATATGAGGTGGTGGAGAAAGAGAGTGTGAAGCAGGGCATAGAAGAACCTTGCCTGAGAAATTACTTGAAAAATAAGTTTTGGTTAGAGGATCTCAGTATATTTAAAAAAACTCATGCATGTCCTGAATCAAATGCAGTTGAGCTTAACAAGAGTTTAAGTTCAGATGTAATAACAGATGCTAGAAACAGATGAATACAAAATCCCAGAAAATTACTATGAAAAATCCTAATGGTGTGCATGCCAGTAAACACAGGGAATTGTTAATACCACTGAAAGAGCACTGGACAACTGAAATAGCAGGAAAGGAATTGGCACAAGAAGGAAATAAATCAGAGGCTAAACAAACCCTTTACATAATAGAAAGAAAGAAATGAATCTAGAAGCTGTCAAGGAACTTGGAGGTTGTAATGTGCTGAATAAGGCAATGCCACAAGGAAACAAATGTGGAAAGAGATAAGAAAAGTGATGAGAACGCAATAGGAAAAGCATCAAAGAATGACATAACTGATGAATTAAAACAAGAAAACATGGGCAGTAAGACATATGGCACTTGTGAGATCATCAGTGAATGCTACAGACCCTTTAGGTATCAATGAGGAACCTGCCAAAACAAAAGCCCAAAACTTTATAATCAAAAGCAAAGAACATGTCCATTGCTTTGCAACAGAGTATTAAATAGTCACATTTTATCTATGTGACAAAATAGCTGAAAAGTGGTGTTCCTCAATTACATGACAATTGTAACATCTTAATGGAAGTCACATTCTGAATAAATAATTAAGTTAATTAGAATTAGAAATAACAAGGTGGGGGAGGAAATTTTAGGATCTGATTTGGGATGAAGAGGTGATATGAATGTATTATAAAGCTGGGAACAAACCAAATAATGATGAAGAATGTTATAATTTCTTTGCCATTTAAAAAAAATCATATTTATCAGCATATGAAAGGATTGTGGTGGGAGGAGATGGAGAAAGCAGAGGAATCTGTTCAAGGCATTATTTAAAAGTGAAGACCTTCATTGTCCTGAACTGTATTTATCCCTGAAATATGACACCTTTGCCTTTTTAGGACTGCATGGTTACTTGGAAGGAAAGATAAACTTTTTCTAGAGTCATTAAGGTTAAGCTCACAAAGGCCTAATGAAGCCTGTGGAAGAACTGCAAGAAATAAAGTCATTCAGATTTCAAACTGACATACCAAACACTTGCTTTTGCTGCCAAAACTTGAGAAGTTTGTGCATTGACACAAGTGACAGATTTCTGTATCTGTCCAGCTCCAGCACATCCACAGTTCAGAGCAGCTTCCTGTTCAGTTCCAATGCAGTGCTCACCTAAACCCAATTAGGAATCAGAAATTAAATGCTTGTCCTCTTCCTTTTAATGTTTGATTCAGTCATCAGATTCAGAACATTGTCTAACATTCATTAACAAAATCTGAGTCCTGCAAAATATGACTATTGCAACTTCAATTTTCAATTAAGGAAATAAGGAGGCAACCAAATATAGAATTTGTATAGCAATCAACTCTCTCATCCAAACACAGGAGTTCAAATATACAACTCATCATTTCAGCTTCAGCTTTTACAGCAGCTAGCATGTCTCTACCTTTCTTTAGCAGTAAAAAGAATCCGTTTCACGTGGTGGAATAAGATGATAGCTGATTGACTGTTACAGCCAACTTAAATAAAACTTTCATTCTGACCCTTCTTCAAGACGCATGTATATTGTGGTTAATTATCCTTATTTCTAGAGTGTACTTTGAGGACTTAATTCTTAGACAAAATTAGCCCCTTACTCAGTCTAGTTGTTACACATGTAGCTAACATTAAAAGGGAAAAAACCTAAATACTTTATATATTTCTCAGAAATACCAATGTATATTTTTGCTTTCGGCTGTACAGACTGATGTAGACTTGTGAAATTTGCATTTGTTTTTTTTATTTCCAGTAGGATTAACTTCGGTGTGCATATGCATATACATAATTCTGTAGGCAACAGCTTCAGATTAAGCCTGAAGCTTTCCTACCAGATAGAACAAATACACTGACAATATTTTGGTAGCAGAAAGGCTTCTGCTTAGCTTTGCTTAAAAGTTAGAATTAATACCAGACAATTGCCATTGTTTCTAAAGCAAGGAGAGTCCCTTCAGGCAAAAAAGAAAGCTATGAATAGTAGATGCTAAAGACAGCTGAATTAAAAATCAGTAAAAAAGGCAGAGTAATGAAAAAAGTATTTAAAATGTGCAAGTCAAGTACAACAGCAAATAATTTCATGTCAGGGAAAATATTTTTTTCATCTTTACTATTTTATACATTAAGTGTAAAAATGGTATTCAGTGAAGTATTATACTTTTTTTTTTTTTTTGCAATGCATGGAACTGCCTTGAAATTGTCTTGACAACATGTGCCAATGATACACACATTCAAGTTGTCTGGTTCACTGGTGAAAACAACACAACTTTCATCCCATGACTGCCAACACCGCAAATACCACAAGACAGGAATTTTGAGCTGTGTGCTGTCTTACTTGTTTTGGCAGTAATAAAGGTGCTGACGATAAAAGTCTTTCCCCTATAAGTACACCCATATATTCCCAGTATGTTCTGATTATCGTGTGAGTTGACAACACTTTAGATTTCAGTAAAAACAGCAAAACCACAAAAGCAACTATCAGCTAAAATTTGGCAACAGAGTGAGATACACCGGATCAAATATCACATTTGCTCCATCTTAGATTACCTTGTATGACATACACTGATCATCTAAGGATGAAGCCAGGGAAAAGCCACGACACAGATGACACAGGCAAAAGTTTAATTTCTCAGGCCTGCGTAACATCATTATTTTGCTCAGGTTACAGAGCAGAAGTCATAATGGGTAAATTTGAAGGGCTGAGATGTCAAGTTAAATAAGTCTTTTAAAAGTATTATTACTCTTATTCTGTGATCTTCAAGGGATGTGGGAGGAGGTCCGAGTGTAGGTCATCTTATATAGTTCCAATGATTTACACCAGGAGAGGATGTATCACATGGCCAATAAAGCACTGGTCTAAAAATAAGCCTCAAAAAAAGTCTTATTCAGAAGACATATTCTGAGCATGTATTTTTTTGAACAGAATATGTCTTTACCAATGATTAAAAGAAAAAACAAGTATTTTACTATATTTTTCATCTTTTATGCTAGAGAGCAAAACTTATACACCACCTAAGGGACACTGGTCTGATACTGGTGAAGAGAACAACAAAGTTAAAACTGAAAAATCTTAGTAAAGATTTTTAGTAAAGCTTAAACAAAAAGGGCTTGAAAGATTCACATCCAGAGACTCATTTAAATGCCAGGGTAATTTGCTCCAAGTTAAATGTACCAACGTTACTGGATAATAGTGCATATAAAAATTGAAAGTAATAGTCTCATATTCACTCCCACACACTTCATTACCTTTCTGAACTGAAATAACATAAAAAACATTTTAGATTTGCAAACTGAGTCAGATGCAGTCTTAACTGTATTACAATGGGTATAATAAATAAAATCTATATATTATCTAATTTTCTAGTAAGCTTCAGTGTGTAATAATGAAATAAAATGCCAAGATG
Source organism: Gorsachius goisagi (assembly GCA_018403395.1). Lineage (NCBI taxonomy): Eukaryota > Metazoa > Chordata > Aves > Pelecaniformes > Ardeidae > Gorsachius > Gorsachius goisagi. The sequence continues at coordinate 16,748 of BOSO01008025.1, read as the reverse complement.
ACCAAAGAAATCTGTAAGAAATCCAGTTCCAAGATTCCCAGCAGCAATTTTAGAAATTTTTCCTGTTCTTGCCTCAGCAAAAGCTGTTATTCCTATAGCAGTAGCGCTAATCATTGTACTGGGTAAGTAACAAAGCATATATTTCTATATGACATTTCTATCCTCAAAGTCTCATGGGGTTCAAAATGGGGTTTATTAAGTCATAGTCATTATACAAGTGGATCATTATACAAGCTTGCCAGTGCTTCACTTTTTGCTGTGTGAAACAATAGTCTGGCAGAACAGCTGTGTGTGAGAGGTCTGTAAAACATATGTCTTCTTATCTATCAACGCACAGAAACACTTATCAACTTGTACAACACTTACCAAAGTTATACAACTTTTTTTTTTCTTTTTCATAAAGAATAAGTACATCTTACTGCCTGAATAAATTTAATCTTTTTTATTTCAATATAGTTTGTGAGGAAATTTATTTCCTTACAATCTGCACAAAGCCAACAGAATTGTCCTTAAGGACACTGTCAGAGTATCTAATCACTATGTATTAAGGACAGGATCCTTTTTTTACACTGCATAGATGCAATAAAACAAAATGGAACCAAATAATCAGGGAATAACACAACTATTCTGACTAGATCCAAAGGAGCTTTGAATAAGGAAAGATTTTTAAAAAATGTACCACCTACAAGAAATTCAAAGGACATATTTTCCTGTAACATATACCATAATATCAATAAATTGCCTTTAGTTAATAATTGTTAATAAACAATTATTTTTGATCTCCAATGGTACTCAAATGGACTCTCCCTGCATTTGCTAGGATAGATAACTGTGTTGGTAAAGAGAGACCAAATGTCAAATACTTTTAGGTCAATGTCAAATACAAAGGTCAGTTTTCGTCATTAAGAGTGTATTCCGATTAGTATCAGACCACTTAAAATTCTTTTTTGTCTATATGTCTCAACTTCTAAAAGTGGCTGCCATAAATTAACAAGTTACCTAGTCAGGGTATTATATTAGCCACTTTGGTGATTCTAAGATTTAGGACAGGGCTAGGGTATCAGTAGCTCTGAGTTTTATCATAGAATCATAGAAGGTTTTGGGTTGGAAGGGATACCTAGAGGTCATCTAGTCCAACCCCCCTGCAGCGAGCAGGGACACCGTTAGGCCATATAATGTTAGGTTTTTCAACAAAAATGCAATTTAGACATCTAGTTAAAAAGAAATATGGCTGAATATCCTGAATGTGTCTGGTTGCAAACAAAATCTGCAATTTCATTTTCATTAAAAAAATAAATATACTATAATATTTATTAGGTGTGTCCCACAGGGAAAACAGAGCAATACAATACATTCCTTTCTTATCCTTGAGTTTACATCTGAACAAATAAAAATGTTCTTGTATTCATTGTCCCATTGTATCTCTACCAGATCAGATAAAACGGGTGTGTTCTTGTTCTCTTTGAAGCTGTATCATTCACTTCAGTGACAGTGGGATTCAAGCTGCATATTTAAACAGCATCTAAACAAAAAGTTTGAAAGGCATTGTATGTAGTTTATGTAGTAATATCCACCCTTCACTTATAAGTACAGGCTATCTTGTTCTATTGTGAATGTACGTGAATTATTAGAGTGATCACTGAAAAGCTGACAATCGTAAGATCTTTACCATTAGACTACATTGTTTCTTATTGGTAGTTTTTTCCTATCCCATGGAAACACTGTTTAAATTTAAACAACTAGCCATTGAATAACAGTAGTATTCTTTAGTTTTTTTCAAGACACATTAGAATTCCTTTTCTTCCCAAACGCGGTAAAATTTTGGTGAGACATAGCACCCTGGAAAAACAAATCTGAATTATTTTGTTAAAGAAAAGGCAAGGTTCCAGTGGCTCAAAGAGTTATCTGTGCCTGGTATCAACTCATTCTCAAGCGTTCTTCAAAAAATATAACACAATTCTGGTCAAAAATAATGTGTGGGAACTCACTCATTTCATAAATATAAGGAAATGAACTATTTTGCCATACACTTCCTATGGTTCCCCCTTTCTTTCTCTGTCCCATTTGTGTCTCCACCTCCTGCACCACTGCCTAAAATAACCTTCCTATCTCTGCAAATGCATTCTGTTAAAAGTCCAATGATGGAAAAATTGTAGGGCTCAAGCACCAGGTGTTGATGCTGCCAGGATGTGGAAAAAAATTATTGCACATCCAGGTGAAGAACAGTGGGGGAGCTGTTCCTTGATGAGCACAAATTTGGATGTTCTGTCAAATCTACTTCTGAAAAGTATGAAGAGTCTTGGTGTACATGAAGTGGTCTTGCAAAATCCTCACCAAATTCTGATTTTATTTAATAAAAATTCAAGTGAAAGTCCTAAGTATTTACAATATCCTTGTTGTCTAAATTACACTCCTGGATTTCTTGTATTTAAGGTGAGTTCATACACACTAATGGGAAGTTTAAAAAGTTATCAGTATAACTGCATATATGCTCTCTCCTATTATGAAATGTGTCAGATATAATTATGTTTCTTCCCTGTAATAATCTTTATCATTCCAGCTGGAAATAGGTTTTGGACTCCCAAAGCATTTCAAATGCTGGACTTTGGCTGTGCATAGGTACATTACAAATATAACTCTATATTGCTGTTGAAGGAGGGAGGAGGGGAGAGGAAAGCTACTCTGAATGTTACAACATAAACCAATAAAAACAATTTAAAAAAGATAGCAAATATAACCTACTTTGAAAAGCTAAGCCAGCCAACAAAACCATCCACAAAAAGAGAAGAAAAATCTTTATGCAGTCTGACATAATATGATGTGCACCATAATGTAGCCATTATTTACCTGTGTTTATTGTCACCAGAAGAGTGGCTACGCTCATTATAAGGAAACTAAAACTAACTCTCTGGGTTTGGTCCTCATCTGACTTGGACTTGTATAAGCAGAAATAACTGTAATAAGTGTCTCCTATCTTAGGATCATAAAGTCTCTAAATCACATCTTCCTTAGACTAGGATACTAATTTAATTAAGAAAAAGATTTCTTTTGGTTAATGATTACATGGAGGTCTCGGGGGAGGAAGTGATTGAAAAAAAAAACTTTTTTTCCTCTCTTTTCCTTTGCAATATTGGAAAATAATGGTGTAATTTGAGTGCAATAGACAAGATTTGCTATCAAGGACTTTCTATACTTTCATCTTTATTAGTAAAGCAATTTACAGTAATAAATGAGCATCTGTAGACTTTAACCTAAAATAATGGAAGAAAACTCGTAGACATGCTTTAGCAATCCTGATATCTTGCAATAGTTTTTGTAATCTAATTTTGTCCTGTGTGAATAAGTAAGTACCCTTGCATTGAAGTATTAACAAAGAAAACCATTCTCAAATATTAATATAAAATGTAATCTTGAAAGAACATGGGTTAGAAGGCAGTCTTCAGGAGACATTTTCATTGCTCAATTGTGCATTTTATCCCGGTTACACCCATTGCAGTTCTAAACCTAAAGGCACCTTGAAGCTCTGGCTTTACGTCTCTGAGCTGTGCTTGCAAATAGGACATGTGTGACGGCCTGTTTGTCTCGCTGTATAACTATAGTGAATACACAGAGTTTGGTCTCTGTAGTAGCTTTGTACGATCCACTTTGTATATTATTTTGATTTATTTTCACCCTTCAGAGTTTTATATGCAGTAGAAGCATAATGACCCACTCCACCCAAGCCGGGTATTTCCTGGTAATTAATTAATGGCAGTTAAGCGATTTTAGATTTGCTGTTGGCGCTCAACCCAATGAATTGTCAACCATAAGGAAATACCCTCCCTACTTGTCCTATCTGCCAAATTACTAATTAAGCATCTAATACTGAAAAGCAAACAACATTTTTCTGTTGTTATTAATTTCATCTATTTCAATTAAATTAATCAATTAAATCTTGTATTGCCTAAAATCCGAACAACAGGCAATTTGCATTGTATACCAGTGACCATTTTTATGGGTGGAAACAGACTATAAAATAAAAAAAAAAGAAAAAATATAAATGAAGTAATAAAAGAGATAGGCAACTCTTACTGCAAACTCTATCCTTATTAAATCGATATAACTATTGGGTATGGGTATATATAATATACCATAAATGTTGCTTATATTCAGCTTCTCATGATAATTTTATAACTGAGTACAAATGCTGGAAAGCCCCAAATTTACCTAAAACCATTAATGTATTTGACGTGAATTTGCTAAATAGGATGAAAGATTTAAAAAAAAGGGGAGAGAAGAAAGAAAGGGGAGGGACAGAAGAGGAGTGGGGGAAAAGTGTTGAAATGGCTCTCATTTTGAGGGACTAAATTCACAAAAACAGTTAAAAAAATGAAAGCAAAGTGTTGCCATTCACCTTTCTCCTTATAAACCGGAGCTCAAATGGCACAGCCAGGATAGTTGGGAATTAGGATCAACCCCTCTCTATGCATGAGTCAGAATAAATATTTCAATCAAATGGTCCTCTTGATTCCATGGTCTCCTACAGGAGATTCTTATACTCTACAGTACCCATAAAAAAGCACTCCCTCCGACAGGAATTATTCTATTTTAAATAAAATATGAAAGCATTAATTACACCAAAGAATGAAAGCACGAATTCTAATGCAGACACTGAATCTCAGGTGCCCTGACTATCCCATCAACTGCTTATTTGCAATGCTGCAGGCACAAGGAAACACCCCTGTCTGGTTGGTTTTGAGCAACCTCTTCATTTTTATTAGAGCTGGATGAAACTGGCATTAAAAATAAAAAATATGAAAGTTGAACAAAAATTTAAGATTTGACTGGAAATATATTTGCTTCTTTTGTTGCATGTTAAAATAAATGGTTTTCATATTGACTGTTAAGAAAATGAATCAGTCTGTGTATGAGCTGAATAAATCAATCATATTCATATAGCTCACTCACTGAAAGCAAATTACTCTCAGGTCCCGCTGTTGTCAATGCCCAACCCACTCTTCTTAGGCTGTATATTTATGTCTTCTGCAAAAATCAAACATAGTTTAAATACTTAAAAGGGACTGCAGAGGAGATGTCCTCAGCCATCATCAGGGATTGGATAAGAAAATACTCTAAACATCTTTTGACTTTCTTATTACCTTTCAGTATATTTCACAAATGTGGGACTCCTGTAAACATTAATGCCCATCATTATCTTACAAAATCAGAAGCAGCCAGAACAAGAACAATGGGAGCTGTTTCCAGGAATGATGAGGAAGGCTTTGTTTGGATTATCCCTTTGCACAGTGATTACCACTGGGTAGCATCATAAGCGGTAGGTGATTACTCATTTTTTAGCCTCTTCCACAATATCATTACAAGGAGTGAAGCTTTCATCTCCTTAAATCAGATACTGTCTCTTGCTTTGTCATAAACGTGACTTACACCAAATTATGTTTTAAGAGAAGCTAAAGAAAGAGGTGTGTTTTTCACAGTCTTTTGCAAAAATGAAGAATAAGATTTATCAAACGTGACTTACTTCCCTTAGTTACCTAGCACTTCAAAAAGTGAGATCTCCTGCTAGAAAATTACATGGTTTTATTAGATGGCTGTAATTAATTATAAAAAAAATACTTTCTAAGCACATATAATGTATTCTTTACATGCTTAATTAGTAGGAGCCTGCATCAGTGCCTAAGGGAGTCAGTGCAAGACCTTGAATTGATGGCAGTTAATGAACCAATTTTTTTGTAGTTGTTGTTACTCAGGTTTAATAGGTTTTTCAAGTTGCAAAGGAAGCAGTGAAGGGTTGACAGAACATATGATTCCATTTCTTCTAAATATTTTTTTTTTGCCTTTTCAGAGAGGTTTTCAAAAGCTATTGACAAAAGACTTGCTATGTTTCAGCTGAAATAGAAGACGAACTTCCCCTTAACTTCAGTTGCAGCATATTTTTATTAACCCTAAGTTCTCTTCAAAATTCTTCCTGTACTTTTATATTTGTGCTTTAGCTATAGGACAAAAGATTGTTTTGCTGTTGCTGTAACAAAACCTCTGAGTCAGTGGAATTGAATCTTTTGGGGCCAGCAGGTTCTCAATACATGTACTGTAATAAGAGACAATATTATTTTAAGAAACGAATTAGATATATATGATATACTAATATTTAACAATTTGGCAGTGTAAAGGCTGACAGACATAAATGTTAGGTCTGACTGCAGTTGTTTATCCTATTAGAGTGAATCCTCAGAGAAACTTAAAAACCACGTTTCATTCCAAAGCAACTGACCACAGAAAAATATTCCTCTCAGCACTAGTCATTAGTGTCAAAAGCCTGCATTCATCTTTTTTTTTTTTAAAATGTGTCCTTCTAGAAAAGAAGTATTACCTTTGCAACTACCACATGAAAGTAAATCTAGAATTAACAGAAGCAATCTTTTAAGTTATGCTGGTGGTCTACATGCTTCTAAATGAACGTTCTGCCTTTGAAATATACTTGAATTCATTGTGTGTGGGGGGAGAATCCTATCTTTTTTTACGAACACTGAACAGCAATGTTTTATTCAAAGGAATTTTACAATTAGGTAGCTACTATTCATGTTATTATGATTCAAAGTATTGTTACCAACAGAAAGTGGAGCCACATAGAATAAAACAAATGCTTGCACCCCTGTATCTTGTGGACACTGTCCTTCTACTTCAATCTCAAGACCATTCTGATTTACAGAAGCAGTGGCTGTAAATGGCTCCAAAGAACTGAAATTGCACAAAGAGGTGTAGAAACACCCCAGTCACTTTCCTTCTGCAGATGAGCTAGCCAAGCAGGAGGAGATATGGAAAGGAAGAGCCATTGGTGAAGAACAAAGAAGTCTAACTTGCCTCTGAAGCACAGATACCAAATAAAGAGGGCATTTAGCTCCAAGAATCCTCCCATTTACAGCAAGGTTGCATCTGCCTCTGCATCTAGTACAGGATTTTATAATCCTGTATATAATAAAATACATCAACATCAGAACTGACAGATTTAAATACCTATGGTAAGGCAACTTATATTCAAATATAGGCATCTGGATGAATCCATCTTCTAATTTTCTTTCACCTCTTCCACCTTTAGGGAGAGCTCTAAGACCCCAATGCATCCAAGCATCAGACCCCTAAAGGTTATACCTCACACTAGGCCCCAGCCTTAACAACTGTAACCTAAAGACAAGACTCTTATAAGGCTTGTACTGTCTACACACAGAATGTTCATACCTCAGCTCTCCAGCCCCTTTCAGGGAGCACTAAGTGCATGTTGACACGACTGCATATGGACACTCCACCCAGCTACCAGCTCTGAGAAAGCTCCAATCCGGAAGCCATGCAGCAGCATTAACTGGATGCTGAGAGGCAAGGTATGTTAACTCAGGCTCGGTGCCACACCAATTAGGTTACACAACTACTGGCCAGAAGTGCCTCACATCCGGCTCACTTAGAATACAGGGAGAACAAATCTATAACAATATGTTCTTGTACTCTTAAACAGGTAGACATACTTACTATTTTCTCAAAAGATAGCATACAATTTCCACATCTTCCTTTTTTGGCTCTGAACCTGATAGGAGGATGGTTTTAGATGGGAAGGAAGTAGTTTTAATGAGTAATAATCCGTTTCCTCATCAATAAAGGATTGCAATACTTTTTAAACTACCTAAGTATCAACTGAAAGTTTACATAGGGAGCTTGTGAATAAAACATTAAACAAATCCAACATTCAAGATTAAATACCTATTCAAGGGTATCGAAATGTGGTAAAGCACATCAAAAAGTATATAGGTATATTTTTAACTCAGTTGATTGCCCATAGTATAAGGTCAACACATGATCTAATTTTTTTGCGGCAGCAATACACAGGTATGAGTTCAAAGCCACTACAGCTGCATGATCTTTAGAGAGGTAGAAACACAAAAAGTCAGTACAGAAACAAGCAACAAAGAAGTGGGACTGAAAACCTGTGAAACGATGTATTTACACGGTATTAGTTGATTATCCAGATTTTTATAAAACAGCCACACGGATACCAAATATAAAACATTTGTGAGCAAGAATCATTCAACACCAGAATTCATGAAGTTACTAGAAGGTTGCAAAAAGAGTCTACAGCACTGAGCCAAATATTATATGATAAAAAAGTAAAAGCTACACATACACACAAACTTCTTTGCTGAAAAATGTCCTCATGTTTCCAATCTTTTCAGAAGGCAATTTAAAACCACAGTTCCTGATCTTTTGGATTGGCCTCTAGGACTCCAAGGTCACAGAAACAAGCTGCAATTAAAAAGGGTGTAATGAGGAAGGGTCATGAAAAATGAATAGGAACGTGACCCAGCACTACTCAGCAGTGAGGTACAAAAACAAGCGGGATGGGAAGGCGCCAGCCAGCATGCTTTCCTATCTAATCAGCTGTGTCTCTGATAAAGGAGGAAGTAAGTTAAGGGAGGGAGTCTTCAGCACTTAAGACAATCCCCAAGACGCCATTTCTGCTGTAGTAATGTAGTGTCTTTAGGATTCAGGCCAAGGGTATAACTGAAAGGAAGCCTAGCAGTCACTAATTGTCAGCTTCATATTTGTTCATGGATAATAATGACCTGTTTGAACTAGGACAGCAGATACTGCTTTTCACAAATTACTTAGTACTGTCAACACAGTGGTACGTAATTTGGTCTATGAAGCCTCACAAAACAAACACATCCCTACCATGACAAAGCTGTGCGGGTGCATTGCAAATACCCAGTCCTGTTCTGACTTTCACACTTCATTTCTCCTTGAACATCTCAATGACATTTCAAGCAGACTATTCTGATTCCTCACTTTTTGTAACAACAACATGACCACTGTAGATGCTCTCTGGGAGAAATGTGACTGAATCTGAGTTTTGAAGAAGTAATATTTCTTTAGATTTCTAAGATGCAAAACAATGTGAAGAGTTCAGATTTAAGTAACTGAAGAGGTCTGATTCATGAACATAGCTTATAGCAGCTAAGAAGGTTAACCAAGACCTGCCGGCCACCCTCCATGAGGGTGCACGGGCAACAGAGGTCTACAGGAATCACCTATTCATTTGCTGTGGTTTAGGGACTAGCACTTAAGGCAAACTGGTTAGTAACCTATTTGCATGGTTGAATACCATGTAGTTTTATTCTTGTAACAAGAAAAAATTAATTCTGACAGAAAAAAAAAAGGCAAGTCTTGAACTGAAGAGACCAGGGAAAGGAGAAATCATTACTTATATCATAAACCATCGGGACCCATGGATTTGTAGGTGTCCAGCTTACTAAAAAGATCCTTAACCTGGTCCACCTCAGTTGAGGGAAGGTCATCCTTTCTCCAGCCTTGCTTGCTTACCTCCAAGGACTAGGAAACTTGAGGGCCAGCGCATGGACCTCCATGGATCTCTGTCTCAAGAAACTAAAGGTGACCACCAAAGGAAAAATAGAGCTTGCAAAGAAATGCACAACATCTGCCCAAATGGCCCCATTCCTGTAAGTATTCTCCAGGCAGGCTCCAAATTTTGTTTTTGAGAATTCATTCACAAATATATTTCAGTGCTTTGCTGCATTGGTTCTGAACAGCACTCCAGAGCAGAACTGCAACATATTTGAAATGATTGCTTTGGATTTGATTCAATAATTACTTTAATGAGAAAAGTGAGCTGTTTACTTTAAGATATCTTGCTTACACAAGACAAGCTGCTTCACCACAGCTATAATTCATTATTCATTATTAAAGCTGGTACACAGAAAATTGCAGGCTGCAGCTTCTCAGGATTAGATAGTTTTAAAAAGCTTTAAAGCAAAGTAGTTCATCCACTTGCATGCAGGCCAAACAACATGTTCATGATCATTGATTTAAAAAAGACTAATTGATTCATATTTACCTCTTCACTACCTAAAAGCAAAAGTGATTGAACAATGTATTTGAATATTCCAAATTAAATGGGAATGGTGGTTCAACTGAATATTCCACTAAATTCTGGCTTATGTTCATATCCCAGTGTCTCCTGTTGTACACTGGATAAAAATACTCTGAGATGAGTTCTGCAGTTTGCTCTGTTCTGTGTGGCCAATCATTTTATAGTCAAGGGTAAAACATCTGTTCTGAAAAATAACCAACGTAATAGTTTTCCACACTTCAAAATTACTTCAAAGATGCTAAACCAACAACATGAAACACAAACAAAAAAACTTCAAAAGTTTACAATATGATAAATAAAAAAGTTGGAAACAGAGCTACATAAATCATCTTATTAACAGATTTCAATACTTTCTCAAGTTTCCTAAGTCTCAACATGAATTTTGAGAAGACTTGTTTTAAAGGTTGACCTGGAGTAAGTATTAAGGCAATATTTATATATTATTAGGCTGCATTTGTGGCTGATTAGGGTAGCATTTCTTTCTCTTTCAGCAAACTAGCCTCTCCTTTCACAGAAAGGATTATGATCTGGGAATTATCTTGGTAAAGACTTGCTCATATGTTTCGCTTTGTTTCTACAGTCACTCTTCTTTCTTTTTCTTTGCCCCCTGCCCTGGCCAAGTAAATGACCACCCTTATGTTCTCTGGACTGTTTCACAACTAGAACATCTCAAATTACTTCAACAGTACCACTTTTTTCCTTCTCCATATTATAGGAAAAGGAACAAAAGAAAAGTCTTGTAAAATTGGAAGAGGACATTTCAGACTGTAATGACATGTCTCTATACATGAATTTTTGAACCAGACATGAAAGTCTCTACTCTTCTTATTCTGATCTCCTTAGTATCTGAAACTAGGATGGAAACCTCACAAGAAACAATAGCTTCTTTCTACGAATTGAGATTCCTGGAAAGTGAAAATCAGGCAGTGAAGAAAGTCAGCTATAATTTCCAAACTTCAAACACATGGCATAAATTAGCCCACATGCTGGAAAGCCAGCCTCTCCACTCTGCTTGGGCAAGAAGAGGGACAGACAGCAGAATGAAAACTTGTCATAAACCAGAAAATAAACTTGCTTTCTGCCTCTCACTGGATCAGAGATCACGGTTAACTGCCATCAGAAAATGTGTGGAGGCACATCTTCCAGGCCTGAGAAGTTTAGGGAATTAGTTGACCGAAGAGGGAAGCAAAACAATTAAATCTGCTTTCATAGCTGCTGGCTTGCAGCACATCTGAAAATGAACCCAGAGCAAAAGAACAAAGTATCCTGGATTACTAAATGAATGACTGATGCTGGAGAAGCATTTTCACTGTTTCCTATTTACTGGAGCACCTCCTACAACGGTTCCTGCTTCCCCAGACAGGGGGACACTTTATTCCAAGAACATTTTCACAGTTTCATTTTAACTTGATGTTATTTTTAACCAAATTCATTCATACCTACCAATCTACTATTCCTTAAATTATGGATTGGCCCCCAAAAAATACATTTTTAAAAATGTGAATCAGATTTCTGAGTAGTAGAAACTGGTGTGGTACCACAGACTGCTTCTGAATTCCTTCCTTGATTAATTTTTTCTAGTTTAAAACTTATTGTCACCGTATGAATAGGTGTATTTATTCCAAATGGCAGGAATAATGGCAGCTTTTGGGATTATAATCTTCAAAAATTGTTCTCATTAACTTAAGTGGAGTTTTAATGCTTGCAATCAATGTATAACTATGCCAGCATTCCCAAGTATATGCAATTATATGCAATTTTTGGAAAAGAAACAAAACCTACTGTCACTTGAGTTACTGCTTCCTTTGATAACCCTTTGCCTATGCAATTAATCATCAGTCATGAAACATTACCACAAACTCCAAATAATGCAATGCATACAGGGCTTCAAGCATAAAAGTCACTTTTCTAACAGTATTTTGTAGCTTGATATCATGTTTTTGGGTTTTGCTGAATTAAGAAAAAATAATAGGCACTTGACCTGCCAGCCACGATGACATGAAATCCTTGATTAAACAACCAAAGATGCAGCTGGTCAATTTGCTTTTCACGTATTTCAAAACAAACTTAGTGAAAGAATTTATGAAATAACTGCACTTTTGTGAGTCTTTTCTACATTATTTTTTCCTCATTTGCCTTACTTATGAATCCAAAAGGAAACTTTTTTCTCAGCAAGAGTGCACCTACGCCTACGCCAGGAGCTTATTTCTCAATCAAAATAACAGCCCACTATACGTAATATCACAATTAATTACTATGTAAATGATTCTGTTTTGACAAATCTAATTTTGTGACAGGAATAAGTAGTTCTAGAGAACTAATAACTTCTTTATAAACAGACACCACTTGCATTCAACCAAACATAAAAAAAGAGAATAATTAAAATAGAACACTTAATTTTTATTTCACATCTAATGACATCCCTGCTTAGCATTAATGATTCTGCACCTGACTTACATCCTTCAGAGATGACAGTTAGGCACAGAGAAGCCATCCCAACTTTAAATTATGTGTAAATGGATTTTCAAAGTCTCTAAAAAGTTGCAACAGCTTTTTACACATTTGGATCACTAAATACTGAAACTGTACATTGGCAATGACTAGCACACAAAGAATTGGCATATTTCAGAAATTAAGAGGTTTGCCTACATACAGCAAATTAAACTGAAACACTAATGGCATACAGCTTTTAAATCCAACCCCCACACCATCAGATTTTTTAATTTCGATAATAACAACAGTATCATTAAGGAGGCTTTCATTGTTTGTCTTTTTTTCATCTACGTAATTACCACAGATTAAATCAGAGTTAGATTCTGAACAGGAACAGGCAAATTCTGAAAAGACTTGTTTAAAGAAAAATCAAAATACATATCAAAAGCTCTCCTAAATATACACAGACCCAAGCATAAAGTTTCAGGTTGGATGAGCAAACTTCTCTTCAAATATCAAGGATTTTATGTTATTGATCAAGCCAGAAACAGAGCCAATTATTCTATTGGGACCCTTCTTAGGACATTATATACAATGTGATGATCTGTGATTACAACAATACAGTGCTAAGGGTCAAATCCTGATAGGATGTTCTTGAACCATCATAACAGAAAGGTCATCCAGGCTTCCCAGTACTGAGGGTCTGGATTGTCCCTTCTTCCTGCCCACCAGTCCTTTAAACACACCCTTTAATGTTCATCAAACACAATTACATATTGCACACTGGCATCATATGCAACCACGTAATGGATTACCAAGGGTTTTCCTCACAGTAAGAAAAGTCCATATTGTTAATATATGAGACTTCTGGATTTTTTTGCACTGCCAGGATGGCACAAACAGCTGGAAAATCCTAGCTTAGCCTTGCACCCTTATCAACATGTTTGTAACCATAAAATACAGCAGGTATTTTTCATTGTATCATAAATCACCCACAAAACCAATAGTCAACACATCTACCATCTACAGCAAGGAGGCACTTGCATTTTATCATCTCCCATTTCAGTGTGACTGGTTTATTTTACAGGTGCCTTTTTGCAATTCATTTACATTGGAAAAAAAAAACAAACAACAATCCTTCTCAGTTACTGGCTTGTATATTTGCACATGTGGGGCTTTGCAAACCTGATCTCATAGTGGCATAATTATTATAATATTGGTTTCATGACTCATTCAGTGATTACATACTAACTGCTCACTGGCCACTCCTTGTCACTCACCATTTGCCAACACAGCATTTATGTAAACCAGAATGTGCTGAGGGAAAAGCATACGCTGTTAAAAATGCACTTAAATTAAATCACAAAGTTGCTTTTTTTTTTTTAATGTCCCTGCGTAGTTTTTGCATACGTAACACAAACACTGAAGTTGTGCATCCTCTAAATTGTAAAATCAAAATCCTTTATATTTACAGCCAGACTTAAGAACAAACTACAAAAGACGACTTTCAGTGCCTTCAGATCTGCACTGACTTTGGAGCAAGAATATGTTCCAAAGCCCATCCCTGAAGTTTGTTACCAGAGAACTGACCACAAAGGGTGAGTTGCTCCCTAGAACTGACAAAAGTACACATTTGCAATTGTACAACTGAAGGAGAGGGGGGCGTTGAGAGTGAAGAGACACAGAGACTGCTGTGACCTTTATCAAATCACACCACCTTTGTTCTGCCAGATTTCTGTCTACCATATGCCCAGTCCCCACAGGGAGGTGAAGTGGATTTTCTTCACTGCTACCAATTTTCCCATAATATTGCACCACACAAGTTAGAATGCACATTAGCAACTTAGTACTCTGCTTAGCACTTTTCCCTTCAACAACACTGAGGTTGCTCAATCTTTTCTTGAACAACAGAACCGCACAAAGAAATCCCAGGCCAAGTCCCTCCCCTGGGGCATTTCAGAAACTTTTTTCTGTGTGAGGCCACACAAGTCAGCCCCACAGCATTCGCACATTAAGGAGATCTTGAAGCTTTCCAAAAGAACTGATTTGTGGAAGGAGCACAGAACAGATATTTCAGAGGTTTTCTAAAAATGATGATCATCTTTATCTCCTTTTCAGGTATTGATGAATAGGTGATGCTTTCTCATTTATAGAAAACTAGCTTATCCAAAGGCTTTGGAACTTAACTAAAAGACTTGCTCTTTCTCTCTATTTTATTTCAGACCCTGAAAATTCTGTTAGTACATGCAATTTATAAATTTAATCACTGGAGTTTCAAATGAACAATAGAATGCTCAAGATCAACGTTCTTCCATGAGAAGCCAAAAGTGTTAAATCTCAAGAAAGCCAGTACAAGCCTATTCTCATGATGTTTACAGAACAACTATGCAATCTCAAGATACTTGGAAAGTTCAGATAATGACATAAAGTTCAAATAAACAGCAAAGTTGGGTGCTTTTTGGAAATGAAATTCAACTTCCTCTAATTAATAAACCAAGGCCAAGATGGGGAGAGAAGAAAAATTTTAAAAATGCTAGCCATGTTGTTCAAACAATATGTAAATGCTGAACTTTTTTACCATTGATGCAAATGGGGCAAATGGCTGCTTATAAAGCACCATACACACAGTTTGATCTACACAGTAGCGTACAACTGCAAAACTAACACAACTTTGCTACAAATATATGCTGATAGGTACAGAGTTGACATTTTTTGTAACAAGATACATAGATAGTAGACTGACTTCCAATATTTTATTTAGGTTTAGTTCCTCCTGCTCAACCACTGTGATGGTGGTTGAATGCTGGAAGAGCTTCAGAGAGGTCAAAATGGAGATGGCCCTGGATAATCTGCTGTAGCTGATGCTGCTTTGAGTAGATGCATTTAACTAAACAATCTCAACAGATCCCTTGCAACCTCAACCACTCTGTAATTCCAAAAGAAGAGCTCTCTGAAACCCAGTCTGGGGACAATGGAGACTTCTTTGTTTTGCTGAGTTCTAAAGCCAATGTCAAAGAACGAACTGCTTTTTTCATTTCCCTTTGGTTCGTCTAGAACTAGAACTTCTAGGGATGACTAAAACTACCCCAGTGAGACCAACCTTTATAAGTGAGATGCATACTATGATGATATTTTTATCTTCACTTATGACCTTAAAATGTGTCTGACTTGCATTACAGTATGTTTGAAAATAAATAAAAAAAAACCCAAACAAAAACCTGGATGTTGGGAAAAAAAAACCCACAAGGGAAATGCTTCCTGTAATGTTTCTATTTTTAGTGCTAAGTTTCACGTGACCTTGAATTTGCCGTGATATAATCAGACACAAATGTGCGCATCTACTGATGAGATATTACTGAGGAGGAGGCATCATGTACCTTTGTACTCTGATTATACTGTCGTAGTTTTCAAGAAGCATTTCTTTAAATCCTCAAAACTGATGCATTCTACAGTAAAAACTACTCCATGCTTAAAAGTATTCCTCATTTATATGTATATTCAATCTGGATTATATCTAGGATACTAGGGTTCATTTTTGTAAAAAATGCATTACAAAGGAAGTATTAACCCATAGAAAACACATGACGTTACAGGGCACTAAATGGATGGACTGATTGTCACTCTGACAGAAATATTTCACAGTATATGTAACCTCTGATTTTCTTCTGTGGTAGATGCCAAGCAGACAATGAAATCATCATTCTTCCCTATAATGAGGTTTTTCCATGCTGGAGGAGCAAACATAATTATGGCTTAAAAGTATTTATTATTAAAGAAAATTAGAACAAAAGAAACATTTCCATGTGATACAGTATACAGAGCAAAATTATCGTCTGTAGATACTGGCAAAATCCTGGTGCTGTTCAAAGAATATTTTTCATTTCACCACTTCAGTATGTCTTATTCCTCAGCCCAGCTACATGCATTTTGCAGCTTTTTATGTAAATAACATGTACGAGGTAAAGACTTACCAACCTGTCAGCCTCACCTCTGTGCCTGGGAAGATCATGGAACAGATCCTCCTAGAAGCTATGCTAAAACACAAGGAGGCCAGGGTGATAATTCAAGATAGCCAGCATGGCTTCACCAAGGGCAAGTCCTGCCTGACAAACCTAATGACTTTCTATGATGGTGTGACAACAACAGTGGACAAAGGAAAACCAATGGATGTCATCTATCTGGATTTCTGCAAAGCCTTTGACACGGTCCCCCACAACATCCTTCTCTCTAAATTGGAGAGCTGTGGATTTGATGGGTGGACTGTTCGGTGGATAAGGAACTGGCTGGATGGTCGCATCCAGAGGGTAGTGGTCAATGGCTCGATGTCCGGATGGAGACAAGTGGTGTCCCTCAGGGGTCCGTACTGGGACCGGTGCTGTTTAAT
>BOSO01008024.1:0-33185 GCA_018403395.1 Gorsachius goisagi | reverse complement strand
TCCCTGCTCATGGCAGGGAGGTTGGACTAGATGACCTTTCTCCAACCCAAACCTTTCTATGATTCTATGAGTTACATATCTGATACACTTCAGTCTTATGCCTGCTTTTTTGCAGACAATTATAATCCTAATTGTTTTGGTGCTCAGGAATATGTAAAGCTAGAGGGAACAAGTGTTTATTATTATGGTTATAATTATTAAAATAACTTAAGCTCTACCAGCTCTGCATATCAAAAAACTCTCAAAACCATTTCTTCTTCAGTTGTATGAGAAATTTATGTGAAACTGTTCACTGTTGGACTGTCTTTTTAGTAAAGGAATACAGCTGCCCCTGAAATATCAGAGATTCATAGCATATGAGTTTAAAAAAAAATCAAACCACGGAATTAAATTTTCCGAAGTATCTGAATTATTCAGACTGTTTAGATACTATTTTTGAGATTTGAGGAAAGTGGTTTGGTGCAAATGGTTCTGTCTGTATCTCACAGAGAACCCTAAGTTGATAAGCCTACTTACACTTTTTCCTTTATAGCCAGTGAAGATAATTAGATGGAGAGATTCCTTCCAAAAGCCATTCACGTCATCTCAGTTACTTCTAAGTAACTTCACTGACAAAACGGCATCTTCAGAGTGGTTTAACTCATGATATACAAACTTTCAGTGGTTAGAATTGCATGGGCTAAAGACAAGTCTGTTGGTAGCTGGTTTGCTCTGCAGTCTTTCTGAAGGCCAGATCCCTCAGCTGTCTAGGTGGAATGGAGCTTATTCCAGGGTGATTTTTAGTTCAGATTGTGAGTAGATTTTAGAGGTAGATCTCCTAGACATAGCCAGTTACCATGCTTTGGTTGTATTGCAATGTCAGATGATCCTATACATGCAAACTGGAACCTTTTTTTGGTGAAACTAAATTACAGGATACACTCGGAGTGTGATACAAATACTACTGGATATTCAGGTCATGACACAAGACTAGAACTAGTTTGGAGTAAACCAGGCAAAACATACATAGTGTTTACATTGGGTCTGCACGAATTCTTTTGCTTCACACATCATCTCTATTTGTGCTATGCTATGGGAGCATAGACTTTGGCTCATTTTCTTCCTCTATGTCATCCCAGCATGGAGTGGCATATCCAGGATGGGCAGTGCAAAGATGACAGCTTCTGCTGCATAGGTGCAACCAGTGAGACTTGGGCATCCATCTTACTACTTTTTAAAATGGGACTGAGATGATGTTTTGCGATAGAAGGTGCTGTTTCATTATGATACCGCTAAGAAAGGCACTCCAACTGTATATGCAGTAGCGATAGAATGCCGTATGTTGGAGCTAACACTATAAAGAAGAAGATAGTATATAATCCTACATACCTTCAGGGAACCCCCAGTTGTGCAGCATCAAATGGTCCTCCCATCAGGGCCAGCATGCCGTGAAGCCTTTGTCTATGGAAAGATTATCCTCTTGTGGTTATTCAGTCTCTTACGGGATTTTCTTACAAAGAAATGATGAATTGAGTTGTTTTCACTATTAAATAGAAATGATGTTCACATGAGAACTTGTTGCTGCAGTCTCAGATAAAGGCAAGGACACACAGCTGGTGCAGTCACATGTACTGAGACTCCTCTGTTAAAATTAGCCAGCAAAGTTTATCCAGTGGTAAGAGGATGCATGCAGTATGGCATGGACCACAAAACCAAGCTCTACGAGCTACCTGTTACCTCAAGTTAACTGCTACGTGGATCATGCATCAACGCCTTGATGCGCAATGGTATTCCAGTGTAGATCGCTACAGATGCCTTTGCAATTATATGCTACCTGTCTTTTGCAGAAATTCTTGATACTTACTTTTATTAATAGAACATGAATTGCTGAAATATGAGACTTGGATTAGTATTCTACTGCGTAAACAACTTCCAGTGCTTAACAGTACTCACATTCCTGGTGCAGTAATGGACAAACACCAGCAATATATAGTTCCTTTTAGATAGTAGCAATAGCTGTTGGGATCAAACTCTAGCTTATATTAATTCGGTGTTTTCGCTTTACTGTTACTGAATCAATAAAACACAAAGCATCTGTTTGTCAAGTTGCATAAATAGCTTGAAAAGTAATATATTCAAATAAATAATAGATTGTTTTATACATCATTTAATAATATTAACAATATGCAATGTTTTATAGATTAATACTATTTAATAAAATGTAATAATAGATTGTTTAACAGATTATTATTTCAAATAAAATATAGTAGTGTTAACTTAGGAAACGTGTTGACTTGCATAGTATTCAACAACCTTCATACAGCATATGAACAGAGGAGAAGAGTGAAAGAGGAGAAGAGTGAAAGTTGTTTCAACAGTTTAACCAGGTGATTTAGGATGTACTCAGTGTAGATTTTACTGTAGCGTTCTTTTTCAGATTGATTTGATTTCTGAGGTGTAATGGCAGCAAAGTCCATTACACTTACAGTTCATGCACTGTGTATGTAGACATGTACACACTACTAGTACACCTGTACCACTACATGTATTTTGCATTACATGATGCAAACTTCTCAGAACGATGAGGCACACAATCAAGAGTTCATCCATGCATGTCTGTTATTACCTGGTACCATTCCCCAAGTATTTTCTCTGTGCTTTCTTAACCCCCACTTCAGATTCAACTTGAAGACTGTGGTGGTGCATGTACTTCCCATAAGCCAGCATCTACATCTCTGTTAAATTAAGAAGTAGTAGGTATATGTATGACAAAGGTAACAATTTTGTTTTCCTTAATTTCAGCTTTCTATTGGTATTCTAACAGCTGATAAAGGCAGATGGCATTTCTTTTACAATTTAATTGTGAAATTGATACTCGCTTATCAATTCACTTTGTGAAAGACAAATTGCTCTTTACTCACTGATTAATCCTTTGGAGAGATGTGAGAAGGGAAGAGCTGATATTTCTCCCTGTGTGGCCACTTCCTGCTATACTCATTTACAAAGTTTGGAAAGATACTTATCGTTTGGCCATGGCAGACATGAGTGTAGGAGGATTCAAACCCACTGGATCATGGATGAGCTTCTTGACTATTTCTTCCTTTGTTAATCTTTTTAGGCCTCAACTATGTAACTGAAATCAAACAAGCTATTGTTTATTTCACTGCTGATGAAAATTCCCATTGTCAGATTGCAAGCCCCAGTTGCTGAACTTCCTTACTGACTAACCACAGCAGTGATAGTTTAGTACCGCTTCCTTGTACTGAATTGAGAAGATGAGAGGCTGGTTCAGTCTCGGTGCTCAAATTGGTAACTCAGTTTACAAAAAGTGGTGACAACTATTGTGGTAATGAAGGGTGATATTGTAATAATGAAGATGTCCTAGTATTTCTCAAAGGCAAAGCTGTTGACTGGGACACCACCTAAACACATCTGGAATTTATCTAAACCACAATTAAATATACGTATTTTTACTTTATTTTTAACTTAAGAGTTACAACTTAATAGCTTAAGAGTTGCTCAGGACAAATGTAGGCAACAAGACATGCCACTCCTAAAAAAACCGAATTATCTAAGCTGAGATAATGCAGTACTTTTGCAGTGCCCAGCACTCCTTACAACAGTCAGGTAGACCTTGGGGATTGGTGGTACACCACTGAACTGTATGGTTCAGTTCAGGAGCTTAAAGTAGAAGGCACTGATGTGGAAAAGATCCTCCTGTTATTCACATTAACCAGGAGTCTTCTGGCACACCTCAGAAAAGGGCAACGAGTGAGCAAGTTTATAACACAGCATTTTATTTCAGGAGTTAATTAGTCCTGCTTTCTTAATCACAGCAATAAAAGAAATAGCAATTTTAGTCTTTGACATTATTATCCGGTATGACTTTGCTTCAATCATTAAAAATTCTAGCCCACTGCTGCCATCATAAAGATTACTATATACGTCCCATGTTAAGGGTATGTAGGAAAAGAGTGGAATAAAAACTAAGAATACGTTTGCAATGTGGAAAAGATTAAGCAACTAGTTTCATCCTCAGTCATGGGCATTT
The DNA here is from genome assembly GCA_018403395.1 of Gorsachius goisagi. Classification (NCBI taxonomy): domain Eukaryota; kingdom Metazoa; phylum Chordata; class Aves; order Pelecaniformes; family Ardeidae; genus Gorsachius; species Gorsachius goisagi. The sequence goes on along the minus strand of BOSO01008024.1, from coordinate 29,155 downwards.
CCCTGTCACAGCCCCTTTCCTTCTCCTGGGCTGCCAGCTGCAGCCTGGGTGTGGCCCCCAGGCACAAAAAGGGCTATGATCTGCCAGGTGGTGACTGCAGGTGGGGAGAGTGTCACTCCCTCCCCAGAGGAGCCACCCCCAGAGCTGAAGCTGGAGCAGGGGAGGCAGCAGCCACTGGGCCCCAGTGCAGGGGTTAAACCAGTGACACCCAGCTCAGACCATGGTGAGGCTGAGCACCTGCACTGCCAGGTTAGTGCACAGCTGGGGGGCCTTATACAAGCAGTGGCAAAAGTCATAAAATCACAGAATCATAGAATGGTTTGGGTTGGAAGGGACCTTTAAAGATCATCTAGTTCAACCCCCTTGCTGTGGGCAGGGACATCTTTCACTGGATCAAGTAGCTCTAAACCCTGTTTAACCGGCTTTGAACACTTTCAGTGATGGGGCATCCACAACTTCACTGGGCAACTTCTTCAGTGTCTCACCACCCTGACTGTAAAAAATTTCTTTCTTATGTCTGATCTACCCTCTTTCAGTTTAAAACTGTTGTCCTTTTCCTGTCGCTATAGCCCTTCATAACAAGTTTCTTTCTGTCTGTCTTAAAAGCTCCCTTTAATTATTGAAATGCCCAATTAAATCTCCCCAGAGCTTCCTCTTCTCCAGGCTGAGTAATCCCAACTCTCTCAGCCTTTCTCTGTCGGCATTTTTGTGACCATCCTCTGGACCCACTCTAACAGGTCCATGTCTTTCTTGTACTGGCGACCCCAGAGCTGAGTGCAGTAGTCCAGGTGGGCTCTCAGGAGAGCAGAGTAGAGGGGGAGAATCACCTCCTTGACCTTTCTTGTTTTGATGCAGCCCAGGATATAATTGGCTTTCTGGGCTGCATGCTCATGTCCAGCTTTTCATCCACCAGCACCCCTAAGTCCCTCTCAGCAGGGCTGTTCTCAATGCTTTCATCCCCCAGCCTGTATTGATACTGGGGATTGCCCCAACCCAGGTGCATGACCATGCACTTGGCCTTGTTGACCTCATGAGGTTTACATGGGCCCACTTCTTGAGCTTGTCAAGTTTCCTCTGGATGGCATTCCATCCCTCAAGCATATGAACTGCACTACTCAGCTTGGTGTCATCTGCAAAATTCTGAAGGTGCCCTCAATACCACTGTTTATGTCATTGATGAAGATGCTAAGTAGTACTGGTCATAGTGCAGACCCATAAGGGACACCACTTGTTACTGATCTCCATTTGGACATTGAGCCACTGACTATAACTCTACATATTGGGGCAGCATCCTATACTCTTCCCAGGATACATGTCCCTTGTTCCATTGCCTGTGCATTTCCTTCTTACACTTCAGTTTGTCCAGGAGGTCCTTACTAAGCTATGCTGGTCTCCTGCCTTCCTTGCCTGATTTCTTACATGTGGAAATAAAGTGTATTTGTAGTGTGTGTTGGTGCTCTAAATTTAAAGCTGTGCATGTATTGAAAGTGAGCTCTCATTTTACTACTTCAGATGGTCCAATAGCCTCTAGCTTACAAGGAGTAAATTCATCACTGAGCACTGCAGCTTTTCAGGCTGTTAGTTGATTTGATAGAACCCACTAGACAACATAAACTCTTAGAAGGGACCATTGTTGTGTGTACTGTATAGCTAACAGACCGACCTAAACTTCACTGAACATCTTGCCACTTCTCATCAAGATCCTGTCAAATAAAGAGGCAGGTGAATGATGGGCACAGTGTATCTTAAGGTTCAGTTCAGGATTCTTGTTGCTTTGACTCACCCACTAAGGAAAAAACAGTTCTGCTACATCATGAATATTGCATTTTTTCCTGTAGAAACATCTGTACCTCTGGCAAAGGTATGTGCTTTGATATTTTCTGAAAATTTCATACAGAATACAGAGGAATGAAAAGACAAGTTTCTTCTATTTTTCTGCGTAAGACATCTGAAACAAAAAAATGTTTCTGAAATTTACTCTGCTCTGATGTTATCATCTGCATTACTGCTTTTGTCAAACTTTGGCATTTTCCACAAGTTTCTAGCTGAGCTTTGTTGGAATGAACCCACCAACAGGCTTTTCTAATTGATAGAAAGTCACTTTAGAACTCTTAAGATTCAGACTAGATTGCAGTTCTGGTTGGCATGCTGAAAAAACGGCTTTGGCTCAGGGCGGCTCTTGACAGTGTGTGTAAATAACTTGTGGAAGGGAGTGAAAAAGATGGAGGCAGACTCTTCTCAGTGGTATTCAGTGACAGGACAAGAGGTAGTGGGAAAAAGCTGAAATACATGACATTCCACTTTAAGAAAACACTTTTGTTAATGGGAAGGTGGTCAGGTGCTGGAACAGTTTGCCCAGAGAGTTGTGGAGTCTCCATCTTTGGAGATAACTCAAAACCAGACTGGACACAGACCTCTAATTGACCCTGTTTTGAGCAGGGGGGACTAGATTGAACCTCAGGGACTTTTTCCAATATCAGCCATTCAGGGATTCTTAAGACTCTGCCCTGTTCCTTGAAACCTATAAAGTAGAACATGAGGCAGGTGATACCAATATATTTCACTGTAATGTGAGAAATAAAAAGGGAATTTTCAAGCAGGTAAGAACCAAATAATTTAGTAATTTAATCATCATACAGAGATAGAGGAACTTATTATTATTAGACTGCAGCTTGCAATTTTTAATTTTCACTATAATGTTTTAGTAGGTAGTAAAATACAAAACTATGGATATAATTTGTATTGTATATTTTCAGTACCCTCTATTTGTGTCTGTCTGGAAAGCTTTTAACTCTGTGGAAAGGTGTGTGGAAAGTCAACAGATAATACTTATGAAAGCTGATCTACATGTGTTGGAGGAGTTCTACACATGTTGCAATCAAAGCACCATGTGGGGTTTATATTACTAAAATGAATAAGTTAAAGAAGAGAATTGTGCATGATTTAATTTTGTAGTATCAATGGAAATATTTGGATTTGGTTATTTAAAATATTTATATGGATTCTGGAGGAAAGGAAATCCGCTAAAATTAAGAATTTTTACATTAACCTAAATCTTCTGTTTCCCTCATTATATGTTCTAGTGATTGCTTCTTTGCTAGTGTATTATTACTCTTTTTGAAGATATTATAAATGATTCTACTGTTTAATAGATGCTTTTATTATTTAAAATTAAAGTATAATTTCAACAGCCTGTCAGATTATTTTCAATTAAATTGTTTTTAACAAAAACCTACATTTTTGGGTTTTTTTCCCCCGAAGTTTTTCTCACAACTGATTGTAAAGTATAGAACAGAAAGAGTGGGATAGAACTATTCTTGATGTTTCTGATGGGTTACCTTCTCACTGCTTTTTGTAAAAGCTAGAAAAACAACTATGCAGTTAGGGCATGGAAGGATAAGGTGCTGTTTCCTTAATTGTGTAATACAAGTCAAATGTTTGCATAGTTAACCTGGAAATACATTATATGCCTTGTTTAGGGATTTAATTTTTTTAATTTTGAAATTTTTTCTTAAACTCCAAAATTCTTATAAGAAAGGCCTTGTAAAAACTTAGCTTCAGAATTTGCAACTCTCTGGGCAACCCGTTCCAGTGTTTCACTACCGTCATTGTGAAGAATTTCATCCTTGTATCTAGTTTAAACCTACACTGCTTCAGTTTAAAACCATTACCCCTTGTCCTGTCACAGCTGTCCCTACTAAAAATTTTTTCCCCATCTTTCCTATAGGCCCCCTTTAAGTACTAAAAGGCTGCAATCAGGTCTCCCCGCAGCCTTCTCTTCTCCAGCATGAACAAGCCCAACTCTCTCAGCCTGTCCTCAAAGGAGGGGTGCTCTAGCCCTCGAATTATTTTTGTAGCCCTCCTCTGAACCGGCTCCAACGGTTCCATGTCCTCCTTGTGCTAAGGACTCCGGAGCTGGCTGCAGTGCTCCAGGTGAGTCTCACCAGGGCAGAATAGAGGGGCAGTATCATCTCCCTCGACCTGCTCGCTACGCTTCTCCTGATGCAGCCCAGAGTACGGTTGGCCTTCTGGGCTGCCAGAGCACATTGCCAGCTCATGTCCAGCTTTTCATCCACCAGCACCCCGAAGTCCCTCCCGGCAGGGCTGCTCTCGATCCTTTATTCCCCCAGCCTGTATTGATACTGGGGGGGTTACCCTGACCCAGGTGCAGGACCTTGCACTTGGCCTTGTTGAACCTCATGAGATTCACAAAGGCCCACCTCTCCAGCCTGTCCAGGTCTCTCTGGGTGACATCCCGTCTTTCTAGTATGTCAGCTGCACCACTCAGCTTGGTGTCATCTGCAAACTTGCTGAGTGTACACTTGATCTCGCTGTCAAAGTCATTGATGCATATATTAAACAGCACTGGTCCCAGTACAGACCCCTGAGGGACACCACTCGTTACCAGCCTCCATCTGGACATCGAGCCGTTGACCACTACCCTCTGGATGCAACTGTCCAACCAATTCCTTATCCACCAAACAGTCCACCCATCAAATCCATAGCTCTCTGATTTAGAGAGAAGGATGTTGTGGGGGACCGTGTCAAAGGCTTTGCAGAAGTCCAGATAGATGACATCCATTGGTTTTCCCTTGTGCATTGATGCTGTCACTCCATCATAGAAAGCCCCAAGGTTCGTCAGGCAGGACTTGCCCTTGATACTGGCTATCTCGAATCACCTCCCTGTCCTCCATGTGCCTTAGCATAGCTTCTAGGAGGATGTGTTCCATGATCTTCCCAGGCACAGGTCGGTAGTTCCCGGGGTCTTCCTTTCTACCCTTTTTGAAAATGTGCACAATGTTTCCCTTCTTCCAGTCCCCAAGGACTTCACCTGACTGCCATGACTTTTCAAATATCATGGAGAGTGGCTTGGTGACTACATCAGCCAATAACAGTTCTCATTAAGACAGAATGTTGTCTTGACTGGCCATCGAGATAGAGACTTCTGTGTATTTTCTCCACATTTAATGAGGGCACCAGCAACTTCTTCATGATACAGATAAGAGTACAGTAAAACGATGTTATTAACTGTGTCTTTTGCATTAATACCGATCCTTGCATATCAGTTGGTAGCTGACATGAAACCAGGGTAGAACTGGCTAGTTTTGTAGTGTAGATAATTGCTGTGTCAGTGATCTCCATCTGACATAATGTTCCCTGTGGCCATATAGAGTAGTTTTGATAACTCAAGGGCAGTTGTGAAACTCATTAGGGAAAAGAAGGGAATGGAACATGGTTTATGCTTGCTTCTCTGCACCTCAGTTACACCCATAACAGTTGGACCAGTTAAGAATGGAACTCCGTTCTCCTATTATGAAGTGAAAGGCTCTTCCATTTAATGAGCTTTCTGTGCTACAAATGGAGCATAGACAAGGCACTACATACCACTTTGGAGTAGTACATTAGTAGTAATTTATTCAGAACTTCATAAATTAAGTCAAGAAAAAAAGCCAGCTGTAAAACTATTAAAAACTAAAATACTTGTTCTGATCTATTGGGACAGTGTGTTTTACTGTATCCAGTGTCAGTGATTTGGAGATACTTCATTTGTAATAGAGGCTCATACTTCCGTAGATTGACTACTTAGGAAAAAAAGTAAGCAAAGTGCTGAGTAGTGAGTGCACTGTTATTCAGTGGGTATTGCTTCCAGGTACTAAATTGATGCTACCATGTATAGCAAAAGCAGGTATGTTTGTTGTGCTTAAACGCAGATTAACAAAACATGTTTATTTTAACCATATTTCCAAAAATGCGTTTTGGGTGCTATAGCTGATGAATGAGTCCTGAAATGCGATTTTTGTCATCGTTACTTAAAGAATGCCTGGATGCCTTTTGATGGTTACAACTATTTTTCTTCCCATGAAAAATATACAGTAACCTGATTTTTGAATCCTTATTGCTAGAATACTCAGGACTTTAAAATTACAGAGTTACTTAGTAATACCCATTTAATTTCATATGACATGGAAATTATACCCCACAAACCAATCACACAGAACATTAAAAATGTCAAACACTGTGTTTTAAAGGGGCTGAGTTTACCTTCTGTGTGGCAAGCAATACCTGTGCCTTGTAGAACAGAACTACCTGATTCTCTTATCAAATGACCTATTTATTATTTAAGAATTTTTTTTTATCAAATTAGAACTGTTAAGCAGTATTTGAGTGGTTTAATGTCTGAAAACAGTATCAATCAAAACCAGTAAGAGCTGGTATAGTTAATCTTCTGTATTGTCTCGTGTCCTGCAAAATAGTTGCAAATACATGTTGAATTTAATTTTATCTCCAGTGAAAGTAACAAGAATGTGTACCTTTTAAAGCACATAGAGCCTTCTTTTAATGCAGCTAATGAGGACATTTTCTCTGCAAACTTTGAAATCATTGCAGATTGTTACCTTTGAAGTTTTAGAACCTTATCATCATATTCATGTTGTAAACAAAAACAGATATTTATCCAGTTCATTAACATAGAGTCTTTACAATCAGATGTAACGTAGATTTTTGTCAAAGTTTTCTTGTCTGTATTGTCAATAACAGCTCTTCACAGGAGCATACAAAAACCAAAAAGAACATTATAAGGAGAGGATTCTTCTATCGTTTATTGTGCTTTTGACCTCCTACCCTTCTTTCTTAAAAATGTACTGAATGCTGCCTGATGCATTTCGTCGCAAATGCTGAAGTACCTAATTAGTAGTTTCACACATATGAGAAGATGCTTTTCTAATTCTAAAGCTTAAAGAAATTTACTATTCCACATTTGATAATTTGTGGTGGTGCTTCAGCTTAAAGAAGATGCACAGATGATTCTGTCAGCATTAACTAAATAAGGTGGTTCTCCAAGTGGATAAATCCTGTGATTTAGAATAAGGCATTTTGATTTTGCTCAAATAAGTTGTGAGAGAAGACCCCAAACTTTTATTCATAGTGCAGTCTGATACAATTGGCAGAAAAAAAAAGCTGTGCACAGAAAAAGATTCTTGATTTTTTTTTAATAGTTAGAACTGATTGGTCTAAGTTGTCGATTTGCATTCTTCTACCATGTCACCCTTTTTTCCCCCCCCAGATGCACCTGTGCAGCAGGGTGGACAGGGCCAGACTGCAGTGAAGATATAAATGAATGTGATTCTGAACCATGCTTGAATGGAGCCACCTGTTACGAATCTGTTAAGCAGGGACAGTTTGTATGTATTTGTGCTCCATTTTATACTGGTGACTTCTGCCATCAGCGCTACAGTCCCTGTGAGCTGCCTTACAATCCATGCATAAACAATTCAACCTGCTTGGCACAAGTCGATGGAAATCCAATGTGCATTTGCAAAACAGGTAAGAATTGGTGTAGTTAGTTTTTTCTGTTGTGCTGCAGAAAAGTTGCAAATAGTGTTGAATGTAATGCTCTCTTCAGTGGAAGCAAGAATGTATACCTTTCAAAGCACATAAAGCCTTCATGAATTACAGCGGGTCTATCGGTTAAGACTGGTAAGATAGCTGTCAGTTTGCCTGCTATTAATTTCTAATAGTATTTATTAAATCTATGTCTGCTTAGATTCCAGCACTCAGAATTACTATTTCTGAGTCAATTGTTCAACAATATAAAGATAGACATACACCTGGCCAGCAGAGCTGACAGACTAAATTGACAAAACAGACAGGCAGAAATAGACAAAATATATGCAAACGGTTAAAAGTACAGAAATTGGAGCAAGTTGGAAATGGTTCCTCTTCCCGCTGAGCTGTCAGGAAGGTCTGGCACATCAGGGGAGTAATCTTCCCCTGCCTAATGGATAGAGCGGATTGCTCTCCCTGTGCACAACAAGCGAAATCACAACAGGTGCTGACAGCTTTCCTGGGCCATGGCTTAAAAGACACGATCTCTCCCTCAATGTACAAGAACTGTTAAGGTGGAACGGTGCAAGAGATTAACTATGCAGAACATCACTATGCAATTCTGCATAGGAATTGAAGAGTACATTAATTAAAACTGTTGTGAAAATTTAAGTAGGGGGAGTACAATTACTGAATTTGGAATTCAGGCAGGATTTTGAAGTCATCACTTTTATACTATAAATGGTAGGGGTGGGGGGGTGTCTTAGGGACCAAGGATAGCAAATACATTCATTTCAGTCTAGCACCACAATAGTATGTTTGTTTACTGAGCTGCAAGGATGTGGAGATACATACCTAGAAGTCAGCAGTATTTATAGCTTGGGTTTTTTACTATCAAGGTAAAGGTTACCACAAGTTGCTGAGTTAAAAAAAAGTCACTGGGAAGGTATACCAGTTGCTTATTGAAGCAGCTTTTAGAAAAGCTGCTTTTTAAAACCATCTTTTAATACAATGTATTGATTTTGAAACCCTTTTCAGAAATGATCTGTAGAGAGACATGTAGTTCAAGCCTTGTCTTAACATTCCTCAGAAAAGTTGTCTTTTCAAAAGATTTTGTGCACAGTTTCTCAAGAATCAGAAATACTTGCAGCCAAGATTTTCAGGGAACTTTGACGTAATCTTCAAAGATTCTTGCAGCTTACAGCTAGGAATCTTCAGGGAACTAGCAGGGAAGTTATGTGAACCAGTAACACGCATTGCTAACAAATTTTGGAAAGTGGAAAACTCAGTATTGAAAAGGGGTAAAAGGCATAATTCATGAAATGATTTAATCATTCATGCTAGGAGAAAATGCTTTTATTCAGGACTCTTACCAAAAATGGAGAGACACTACAATATAGAAATTTAATTAAAGCAGTTTAGGGAAATCTACTTCGGAGTTGTCATCTTTTCTTTTATTCTCATATTTTTGTCTGCCATGTGCCTCCCTTTCTCTCCCAATAAGCCTGTCACGATTACAGATTGGATAGTCACAGTGACATAGCTAGATTACTCAAAGACACCTGACTTAGTACCCAAGTGTCATGTTGATTAAACAACTTGCCAGTAGTTAACAGTCCAGTCATTAGAAGGTATGAATCTGGTTTAGCAAGAGACACAAAATGTAGCTGTGCTTATCAGATTCTAAAGACTTATATGTAGAAGACAGTATCTGAGATGGGTATGATAGGACCAGAAATCATGCTATTGACTGTGGTAGTTATTTAGAAGAAAAAGAGAATATCCAGTGACTACAGGGAGCTAGGATTGGGATGCCATGCTAGGATAGACAAGACAAAAGCTGACAGTATAAATTGGGCACAATCAAACTTGACGTAAGATGTTAGCCTATGACAGAAATATTAGAGCAAATTGGTAGGGAGGTAATGAAGTCATGATTAGTTGTAGTTTGAAGCAAAACTATGTATCTGTTGTTGTACATTAGGGAGTTACAGTTGTCTGGTTTTGCTTTAAAGATTTTTAGAATTCTATAAATGATGTAAATTTAAAACTTCTTCTGACATGTCTGCCTTAGCTGTAGAGGTTTGCTTTCTGCAAGGGCATGGATTATAACATTCATAAGGCAAAACTGGGCTCTGATATTGTAGATTATGGAACAGCGTTAGACCGTGAGTTTTAGTTGTCCACGCAAGCAGGTTGAACAGTTTAAAAAATTGTGATGTCTACAATTATATGCTGGTATATTAATAGTTGCAAGAATGCTGTAGGGTAAGCCATTATTGCCAAAGTTTAGGAATTGCTGCAATAGAGCAAGTTTCCCAAGAAGTGTACAGAAAACACCTCCTCTTACGTACTTTGCCAGTAATTGATGATAAGCAAGGGTTTGATCAAGGCAATTGGGAGGAGATGGCTTTTTGAGCTATTACACTTATACCCAGCACTGAATCCTGCCATTAGTTTCTCCTGAAATGCTAGATACTAAATGCAAATGAAACAGAAGAGGCGAGGACAACTTAGGGCAAATAGTAGAATGCTTTATTGCTTAATTTATCAACATATGTTTCTGTTCTTGAAGTATTCCATTCTTGGAATTAATCTTAATAGAAATGAAAATTCAGTGTAACAGAAGAGAAAGGTGGGAAACATAGCAAAGCTATAGAATATAAATAACGTTGAAATATTTGTAGCTGAGCCTGGGCAACTGTTCATAAATTCCCTGGAAGGTCTACATGCAAAAGAGCCAAAGAGCAATTCAACTGCATACGTAAGTGAACTAGAGGGTAATAAACTAGAGGATGAACATTAGACAATGCTGTTATAGATAATGCCAAACACAAAAGTCTTAGTTCTGTAAAGCCAACCCAAAGGGAAGACAAGACAGTTTGGTAAAAATAGTGCAGCTTTCTGAGAACAATTATGTTCCAAGAAAGAACAAATTACTGGAAAAGATGTATTCAAAATAAAGGAAAACTATGAGAGGGCATGCAACTATAGAGGGCAAGATCAGCTCTTCTAGCTAGGACTGTTGAATAACCACAGGCCTAGTTAATGATAAAATGTGAGACAAAATGAGACAGTTATCACGGAGAAATGTGAAACCTGGGGAAATACGGGCATATAAATATTACAGAGAATTAATAAGACAAAAAATAATTTACCAACATAAACTGTGGGCCAGAAAACATCTAGTGTTTTTTTAATAGTGATTTATTCTTCTGCGAGCTAAAACAAGGCAAGGTTAGTAGGAACAGTAGATATAGTTGTTGCTGACATAAAGACAGGAAGGGAAGGACAAGGTTGTTGAATTCAGAGGGGTTTTAGATTTTCTACTTATAATAGAGGTAGAAACTAATGTCTTTAAAATTAGATGTAGATCTTCCTTCATTAGTCCAATTAATATCCTTAGCTGAGAATGCTTATGCAGCCTTCTTATTACAGTAGAAGCAATATTCTGCTTACCTTCAGTTTTGTGATGGGAAAATTCTCAGGAATTTCATTATATATTGCATATATTCTTATATAGAGAGAGAGTGTTCTTACCAAAGCTTTACCTAGCCTGTTCAAAAATACAGGTTATTTGGTCAGCGTTTGTTCAATGACATTTTAGTGAGTTAGAAAACTCAGAAGGGAAATTGTATCAATGAAATAATGTATGTGTTACTGAAACAAATACACCAGAAAGTCTGGATTAATTTGACCAGATGTAAATGTCCACAGTATTACACTGAGGAGGTATATGTACAGGTCCCCCTGTACTCCATTTACAGTCAGTGAAGAAAAAGAGGCAGTTTTCTGAGGTTATTCATTTCACCCAAAAGGAGACATACAAAGTCAAGTGGGTAATGCTATAGAAGTATTTATGTCACTCTGCTGACTACACAGGTAGCTTAGGACAATTTGCTCAGATGGTAGATGGGCTGAATTCCTTACCAATTGCCTGGTTTATTATTTCTGTAGAGATTTTTTTTTTTTTTTTAATCTACATAGTTCTGGTAAGCACACAGTTTTAGAGCGGCGTAAAACAAAAGAATGGAGAGCAGCGATTTGTGTCATTATAGCACACAAGTAGTGAAAAGTTTTGTCATCTTCTTTGTGCTCATTGTATCTTTGAAGATGTAAAGCTAGAAGCTGAGAAGCTGAGAAACTGGTTTATGCAAGAGGAGTTGCATGGGTCATAAGGTTACAACCATCACTTTTAGGGTATAGGGAAATTAAGAGTCTTGTTCCAGGGAAAGTTGTCAGTGCGATCTAAGGAGGGTACTGTGTCATCTTAAGGAGAAACAGTAGCTACAGTCTGTACTGGAATTAGCTGTCCTATTTTTTCTTTATCCTCCAAGTACTCTTTCTAGAAGCAAGACTTTACAGTTCCTTTCTTGATGCTTCCAGGTATTTTCTGAAGTCCTTGTTTTAAACATTTTTTTCCAGGGCTTTCTCACCCCTTTTATCAGACTACTGTCAATAACTTTCTCGTGACACATTTTTTTAATACCCTTTGTCCTAGCGTGGTAATGATTATTTTTATTTGGTCTGCAGCATCTTACAGCTAGAAGTTTGAACTGAGAAAAGTATTTTTCAGCCCATGTCTCAAATAACACTAAGTGAAAATTATCATAATGCACAACATTTATAATATCAAGCAGAACTCATAAGTACATGTTAAAGAACAGAAGTTACATAAATTGTGAGATTGCCATTGTTAGATTTGTGAGCCCTTGAAGTGCCAGTTTCTTTTTCAGACACATGTATACATAATTTACAAGGGGAAATAGCCTTTTTACCATGTCTAGTATTTCTACACATTTGATTTTGATATGTGTACCTACCTATGTTACACTGAATAACCTAAATACTTATACTAATGATTATGGGGCTATTGTGATATCTCTGCTGCTTGCAAATGTTGGTTCATAAATGGTTCACAGTAAGGAGACAAAATAAAATTCGTGATACTGTGCTGATGAGTAAAACAGTCGAGAGCTTATGGGGAAAGAATCGTGTTAGTCCTCTGTGTTACCTGCAGAGGTAAAGCCTGTAATATTTTCTCTGCAGTGGAATAAGGAGATGAAAATGACCATAACTATAACAGCAGATGTGTAGCTTCTACACTCTGCATATTCCTTCACTTTGCAGCTCACATAAGTCCCATAGGTAGAGACATGCAGTAGCCATGTCCCGTATTTCAGAGAAACAGAAGGAACAGTAAGATCTATCCTCTCTTAAGTAACAGCATTTAATGCTTCATCCTTTGACAGAAAAACTACCACAGGATGTTGGAACTTCTGTAAACTAAAATGATAATATCATTCTGTCTGCACACAAATTGCATGCAAATTTGAGCATGGGGTCACACCCACTAGTGCTAGTGTTGAGTATGGGCAAACTAGGGGTTGAGATTAGATGAGCTGCTTTTGTGGTGTTCTCCATAGAACACAGGTATTTTTAGACCTCATATTATTAAAGTCACTTTCACGCTACCTGAACTGATAAAAATATACAGAAATAGAAGTAAATTGTGTAACACAAAGAGTTGCAATGATTTTCAGTTGTTTTTCACCTCCATTAATTTCTGAAAGTCTTGAAATTGCTATCTGTTGCTACAAAAACTGTTAGCATTTCCGAGATACATTTCACTTCCTCAAAACCCCCTGTTCTTTACCCCCAAATGACAAATACATGTTTTAAATTGGGTACTGTCTCCCTATGATTTAGAAAAAAAATACAGATAAGCGGTAATACCAATGAGATTCTGTTTACATCTTCAGTTTCTCTAATGTGGCAGGAAAAATACTATTAAAAATGTTTGACAGATGAAAACCATTTGTTTCTTTGTCAGACTTTACAATGACATTTGTCTAGCCTTTATATTCAATATTGGAAATTTTGAGCAGTTATCTGATGGAATTCTGTATTCACAGATGTGTGTGTGTCATTTGCTCTTCTCCATTGATTAGATGCATCTTTTCACTTAGAGTTCGGAATGGTTTGACCTGAGTTCAGAAAACTTTCAGTTTTTCCACATAAAATGCACTAAGGTCAAAAACTGCATTGTTAGTGTGTCACTCAGGTTTGACATGCAGAACAGCTACCTTGTAAAGTATACGGCTGGAGAGCTACATCAAATCATTTACATGTACTATTGATTTACAGTTTGGATCTTAAGTTTGACTGATCTGCAGTAGCAAAGGCAGTATTTAAATGTGCATATTACTTTCCTACACATAATATTAAATATTGCTACAGTAACAATACATTACAGCACCATGCATTTTTCAGGCTTTCCAGTAATGTACCACTTTACTAAATAGTTTGCTTTCAATAGCATTGAAATTTTGTTGGCTGCATTATGTGAATGCTTTTTTACATATTGCAGATTTCTTTACAACTGAAAAATATTTGTTTCAGTAGTATATCTGACATGTTAAACACTTTAAGTCAGTTTCTCCCCCATTGTCTTTTTTCTCTCCTCTTGCAATGCATGAAATAATTTGGAAACACGTCTACATTACTGTAAAAATTGCATCCATACATTAATTATAGTTTTAAGTATTCCAGAAGGTCACAGCTACGTGTGGCAGCAGTTGTAGCTTATACAAAGTAATCTCATGACCTTTTAAATTGTGTTTGACTATCATGTACAATACAAGAATGACATGAGTCCATGCATGTTAGACCCATGAGATATCTCATAGCTTCAACAAGCACTGTGTAAGTAAACTACCAAGGTAATTCTTTCCTTAAACCAGTTCCTTAGGTATGAGCATTCTAAGTATTCTTTCGGATCTGAAAGTAGTGTGATTGGTGTCTGTCCAAGTATAAAGTATGTTCATAAAATAAACATTTTACAAACATTTTAATCCTAACACTGTAGTATATGTTTTGAGGTTTAACCTCTGCTGTTTGTACAAGTGATGTGCGCAGTGTTACACTTCCTTATTTTCCTATTTCACTCTGAGAACATAAATCAGGAGTGAATTAAAATTGGCTTATTGGCATATGCTTTTACTGAAACATTGTTTGTATAAGCTTTGTAAGTTATAAATATACTACAGCACAGACATGCAGAAATTATGAATGAAATCAAGTTAAATACCGCTAATATTTTTCAGGTCCTTGTAAGCAGATTTGAGTGTTTCTGATTAACTTTTAGTTGAAAGCAGAAGTTTTTGCTGAAATCTTCTGTAAAAATTGCTAGCAAAGTTAAAAATTCCTTAAAAAAAGTCACTGCATGACTTCGAAGTTTTCATTGTGGATAAAAAATAATCTAAATAGTTCCATGTAATTTTTAACAGTATATGTCATGAAAAAGAAATTATTGACGGTTTTTTTTTTTTACTAGGAGGACTCAGCTAATTTATGCCAGTTAAAAAAAGGACAATATTCAGTAGTAAATTGAATGCATAGATTGCTTATTTCATAATGTAGTAGATAGCCAGTAAAATCTTTTGATGAAAATGTATTATTCTCCATTTGTAGGAATAACCGATAATGCAGCATGTCTGCTGTATGTTTACTTACTTTATGGCTTTTCAAGGAAGCTATAGTTTGCTATGGGCTGGAAAAATGCATGCTACTGCAGTCAAAAATGTGTCTAAATAGTGCCTTTTGTATTCACTTCAGTACTATTTACTTCCAAAATACTATAAAACATCCATAACCAAGTGAGGACAACAGGCAGAAGCAGAATGGTGAATGCCCTCCATTTTCCTTTTTATGTATTTTAATGTTACAACTGTAGTGTTTGTTTTTTTTAAAGAGATGCTTGCTCACACTTTACATAATATCACAAAAGAGTAAGAAGCTATTTCATATAAGTTCTGTTAGTATTTTTTTAAGTTTTACTTAATGTTAGCTTCACACCCTTTTCTGATTATCTTATAAAACTAAAAACTGTCTATATAGCTTTGAGTTATTTATGATATGACACAGGTTCGATTTCTCTTTCAGTGTACATCTTTTCAGAGAAGTCCCATTTCCCCTGACCATTGATGTAGCATTCTACCCTGTAACAAAGCCTAGTCTCAGAATGGCGGACATTACAAATAAATGAGAAGTCACAGATGAAGAAGTTGGCTACGAATGTCCTGTGGTCCTGGTCTCTCACATTCACCATGCCCTCCAGTTTCTTTATCAAAATAGAGTTAGAGAAACTTGTTATCATCTTTTCTGCTCTTACTCAGTGGCACTGGGGTGGCATGTGTAACAAGAACAACTCCTGATTATTTTGTTTGTGTGTGTGTGTGAGTGACTGCTGTCTACTTTATGTAGCCAGCTCTAGTACTGAACATTGAACTAGCATGCTGCACCCAAGTTTTCCTTAATCAAACTTCAGGCAAATATAGGTGGAGGGTTAAGTTGCAGTATTAAGATGCACATCACAAGCTACAGATAAGTACTTGGATCAATCATGCTGGTTCTGGCCCATTTGCAAATAATAAACTAAACCATTCAGAATATAACAAGGTTGCCTATGCTGAGGGAACTACTTCAGAGCAGTACACTGGGACAGAGAACATTTGTCCCCTATAATGGCTTTTTACAAAGTTTTTGTGAAACGTCATACAAGTAGAAAATAAATGAGGGTATCGCTTCACGCTCAAAGATATTTCTGAAAAGAAGAGTAACACCATAAGGGTATAAGTGACTATAATTGAAGGGTTAATTTGAGATACATTCCAGGCTTTATTTTCCAGCTTTGTAGCAGACACTGCTGTGAAACCTTTAGCAAATATTCAGGACTTGTTTCAGTCAGGTCTGGCCAGGAAAGGTTTTGAACAGAAGAAAATCCTGGTAAGAAGAAAATACCAATGTGGGCTGATGTTTAGATCATACATTGGAGTGCCCAGCAGAGGTTTTGCTCTAGAGCTTTCTCTACAACTCTGACCAAACCACTTAATTTTTCCAGGAATGATTTTCTCTATATAAAAATAAGCCATACTGTTCTGTAATCTTTCATGATTTCTTGACTTTCATGAAGTACTTTGAAAACCACTAAAAGTAATTTCTTATTTCAGTATCTAAAAAAGTACTGATAGCAATTTTTACTTGTTTTAATAGAGAATTGAGTAAAGCCTTCATCATATTTATAATTACACTGAATTTCAGTGGCTGTTTTTATAATTCTTTTAATTTAATTTAGATATCTAAATGGTGTTCAAAAGCACTTTGGTGAACAGCATAAATGCTCTTTAGTCAGTCTGCTAACGGGGTGATATGTAGCATAGTCGCTACAGTTCATTGTAATGGTTTCATTGCTATATCAGTTGAAACATACATATTCAATTTGTGCAAAATTCAACTAAGCAGCTACAGTTTATCCACTATATATAATTTTAACACAAATGTGTACTTAGTAGAACTTTTACTTACGTGGAAGTTGTAAGACCTAGTGTGCTGTCTAAGAGCAAAAGTGGTATTCTTGTATCACTGAAAAATCTCTTTAGTATATATTCTGAGATGTTTACACAGGTTATGCAAATAAGATCTTGATGACAGTTTTTCTTCATTTAAATATTAATTTAAATATTAGAACCAGTTAAATGTTTTTTCTCTTCTACTGACTGCTGTGAATAAATGTAGTGTCTCTAACTTCCATTGTGCTCTGTAATATATTAATTATTTAATTAGCTTTTAGTTTTTTATGTTGTCCCACACTCCCTGAGAAAGTCTTTTCAATCCTTTAAAATGGGTTACATTTCCCTTGTATGTTTAGCCAGATGCTCTATCCAAATCAGTTCTCTCTGACTGTTAAAGTATGTTAGGACTTCTTATACTCTCCGGAAATGAACTTGTTGAAGCTAAGGAACAAAAGTAACGGGAGAAAGTTCTTCTAGGATTGCATGCACTTGCTGCCCCTCATCTTGGAGTCAGAGAGCAGTGAGGGCTGGCTGCCTCAGAAGCAAAAGTAAGCCAGGTGTCTTATCAAGCCTGCTAGGTCAGGGACCTCACTGCCAAGGGTCCTGTCTGACAGTGTCTGAATGAGGCAAGCAAGGCAGGTCCAATGACAGTGCCCAGGATCAGCACAGTATGCCAGGTCACCAGTCAAGCCTCCAGGGAATGGGGCAGGCCCAAGGTCAAGCCAGGGAGGTAGTCTGAAGGCCAAAATCAGTATCCAGATAAACAGGTATATGGCTAGGCTTGTGCATGGCTGCAACACAGGTCAGTCAGATACCAAGGGCAAAGAACATCAGCTTAGTTGCTCCCAGGAGAAGGGGTGGTCACCACTGATGCTTCTCTTAGCTCTTTCTTGAATAGCTTCAAGGGCAGCTGAGGTTTCTCAGGCCTGCCACTTGCGTTGTCTAAGTTGGTCCTGAGCTCAGGCAGCCAAATCTCCAAGACGATATGTGACCCTTATATTCACATTATGTAGTAGAATTCACTCATTCACAGTTAATATAATCTGTATTTCAGGATTCGAAGGTACTTACTGTGAAGTTAACAGTGATGAATGCATTTCCCATCCATGCCAGAATGAAGGTCTCTGTGTGGATGGGGTTAACCATTACAGGTGAGGAAAACTGTTTGAACGGCAGATACTCAGTATGCTACATGGGTGTTTACCATCTAGCTGTTGTTTTGGAACTTTGCCTGTATTATGTTTGCTGTCTTTCAGTGATGTAATGTGTCTTTTTTGTGATGTGTTTGACACTGTTACATTACATTCAAAATCTTCTTGTGGGCAAAAAGACAAATATGTACACCATAAATGTGGACCCAAGAATCTATTGTAGGGTTAATTAAAATCTGAATAATCTAATAAAAATATAACAGTTGTTACTAGTCTAGTTGCAATAATACTAATAGTCTAAGTTAATAGAAAACAGCTTCATGAACAATATAGTTATAATTGTTCCATAAGAAATTTTGCAATTATATGGCTGTAGTCTCTTGTTAAGACAACCATCACAATGTCTGGCTGAGTCCTTTGATCAGTGATTTCAGTCTCCCTCAAGAAGAACTGGCAGTGTTTCTACAAGTCACCAGTGATGGGAAGGCATTGCCAGGAGAAGTGTAATGTTTATGGTGAGGGTTTTCTCATCTTCTGTCTTAGGCCTTCTTGGAGCTATTTTTATATGTTACCTTACCACAATTTACTTCGTTTGCACTATTTACCAGCTTCCCCAGCCCACATGGACACAGTGAACAGAGTTAAATCCAGTTGGTGGCCAGTCACAAACAGTGTTCCTCAGGGCTCAGTTTTGGGCCCAGTTCTGTTTAATATCTTTATCAGTGATCTGGATGAGGGGATTGAGTGCACCCTCTGTAAGTTTGCAGATGACACCAAGTTGGGTGTGAGTGTCGATCTGCTCGAGGGGCAGAGGGCTCTGCAGACAGATCTGGACAGGCTGGATCCATGGGCCGAGGCCAACTGTATGAGGTTCTACCCGGCTCCTGCACTTGGGTCACAACAACCCCATGCAAATGCTACAGGCATGCGGAAGAGTAGCTGGAAAGCTTCCCAGCAAAAAAGGACCTGGTGGTGCTGGTTGACAGCTGGTTCAGTATGAGCCAGCAGTGTGCACCAGGTGGCCAAGGCATCCAACAGCCCCCTGGCTTGTATCGGGAAGTGTGGCCAGCAGAACTAAGGAAGTGATTGTCCTGTACTCGGTGCTGCTAAGGCTGCACGTCTAATACTATGTTCATTTTTAGAGCCCTCACTACAAGAAAGACATTGAGGTGCTGGAGTGTGTCCAAAGAAGGGCAGTGAATGTGTTGAAGGGTCTGGAGCACAAGACTTCTGAGGAGCAACTGAAGGAACTGGGGTTGTTTAGCCTGGAGAAAAGGAGGCTGAGGGGAGACCTTATCGCCCTCTACAACTACCTGAAAGGAGGTTGTAGGGAGGTGGGTGTTGGTCTCTCTCCCAGTTGATGGGCGATAGGACGAGGGGAAATGGCCTCAAGTTGTTCAGGGCAGGTTTAGGTTGGACATTAAGAAAAAATTCTTCACTGAAGGGTTGTAAAGCATTGGAACAGGCTTTGCACAGAAGTGGTGGATTCCCCATCCCTGAGGGTGTTCAAAAGATGGGTAGAGGAGGTGATTCGGGACATGGTTTAGTGGTGGGATGGCAGGGTTTGGTTAACGGTTAGACTTCTTGATCTTAAAGGTCTTTTCCAACCTAAACAATTCTGTGATTCTGTGACACAAAAGGCTATAGCTTGTGATTATCCCGCTGTGTCACACCCTCACCATAGGTGCTATTCCCAGAGCTGAAGCTAAAGCATGAGAGGCAGCAGTCAGTTGGCTCCGGGGCAGGTGTCAAAACAAATGAAAACCAGCTCAGGCCAAGGCAAGTTCTGAGCCTTTGTACAGTGGGGTCAGCACAAAGCCTGTGGCCTGCAACTAATAATGGCAAAAATCTTACTTCCTGGGCTGCAGTCACTGTACTTGTGAAGCTTGCTAAAATACAGCACTTTGTAATGATCACAAAAAAATGCAGTTTTGGAACCACCTAATTTGTACCTCACAAAATCTTCCACATTTTCTGGAATCTTTTTACATTAAACTAAAAAGTAATCCAGTGACATCCATTTTGCTAGGTGCTCCTGCCAACATGGCTTTACTGGGACACTATGCGAAGTGGAGATTAATGAATGCTTATCAAGACCCTGCAAAAACAATGGAACTTGCCTGGATTTTGTAAACAGGTTAGTTACTAGTAAATGAAAAGCAATTCCCTGATTTCCTTATGTATAAAGCCTGCTTGCTGCCTTGCAGTTTGGATGGGACCTTTGGCATATGACAGGGATTCTGTATTAAAATGAGGTAGGCAAATACTACTGACTCAGCTGTTTGTTTATGTAACCTGAGAAGAAAATAGAACAGAAACTGTCTTCAGTACAATTTATTCTTTACCTTTTTATTTTTCTCTTTTTAATTTGGAATACGAGTGAAATAGAGAAAAACCGATCTTCAGTTAGATTGCTACCTCTCTCTTTGCAGCTTCCAACAATGACCTTTTCTAATACAAGTGTTTACTAAAAGTTAAGTGTAAGCAAGAGAAAAATTTTTTGTTCCACAACACTCTACAGTTATTCAGAGACTTGTGTCAAAAGAACATTAGTCCTTAAATCATTCCTTATACCTTCAGCTAAAATTACTGTGCACAATTTTCCTACTAATTTAAAAAAGAGTAAGCTTGCTTCAGAAACATGGAAATGAGAAAAGTCTGTTAATTATTTTCATATGGATGATGATTAGGGATACCATCTTGACAGCAGGATGTACATGTAGCTTCAGAATATTGAAATAGCTCATGTTGTTTACTTCTGTTGACTTACCTGATTTTCCCTTTTCTGAAGATTCAGCTGTAGTTGTCCACCTGGATACTATGGGTCTCTGTGTGAGATGGATGTAAATGAGTGCGAAAATTTGCCTTGCTTGCATGGAGGAAGCTGCATCAACAGGCTTGGAGGCTATCAGTGTTTCTGTCCTCCTGGATTGACAGGTATGGTATGCTCTCTACAACAGTGCCTGGCTGTTACACAGGTTTTACATGTTTTTAATTTTATAGCAATGGCCTCAACTAAATCAAGGGATCACCTGCTTATTGGAGGATAAATCAATATTGATATTAATACAAATAGAACTTTGATCTAATTCTTACTAAGTAGCTCAAGATATTATTTACATTAAGGCTGATTCATGATTTCTTTAGTTACATATACATTCAGCTGAAACACATTAAAAGAGAGATTGTATAGTGCACGGAAAATGAATGGTTTATGAATTCAGCCAAGGAAAAAAGTAAATTTTACAAACATAATAAAATGCTACCTTGTCCTTTGAGTTTACATAGAACCATAGTAACACTTTGACTTTACTGACCTGTTGGATTGACACTGTTGCCTTTAGTGTTAATCTTCACATTTTTACAGAACTGATGACAAAATATTTAATGGGTAGAGATGTAGCAAAATTTTTGTTAGATGATGTTGACATTTATTTAAATTATCTGCATGCTGCAGAACAAGTAGTTCATTGGCACATCCAGCTTAAGCAACTTGAAAACACATGGGGTCATATGACTGTTTGCAGAAACGTTTATAGTTGTCTGCCTCAAGTTGTATCATTTCTGCATTTTTTCTGCTTAAAATGTTATTTCCTACCCATTCCAGCTTGTAATGAATACAACATAATTCATAACATTAGAAAGGAGCAATTTGCATCCACTGAACTGAGAGGAATGTAATTTCACCACAGAACAAAGAACAAGGATGGTTTTGGGAATATCTGTGTAGCTGGTATATCCTTCTTCCATTCACCACGAACTTTAGTCCACATACCGCTTATTCAGTGTTCTTCAATATATTATCCTTGACATTTCAGAAAAAATTGGAAAAATCTATGCAATTGTTTTGCCTAAAACTGTAAACGCTCTTTTTTCCCCCCTTGGTATTTTCTTTAGAAGGGCTGTGTTCTGAATAATACTTCTTGGATATCACAGAAACTTTGGTTCATTAGGCAGTGGTGCTTCAGATTTATAATTTTAACTAATAGATGTTAAGAACAGTTTTCTTCACCTTTATGTATATGTTTCTGTAAGAATTCCCAGTTACATTCGTAAAAGACAAGATACCTGCCCCTGAAGGCTTATGAGACTATAATAAAGGAATAAGCAATCTGCAGATGTGCTTTCCTTTTATGATTCGTCATTATTGACTAAGCAGCTTGACTTGAGTTCTTTTCCCTAACATATTTAACCAACAAAGACAGGATGTTGGGGTTTGTTGGATTTCTATTGTGAGGGTTTTTTTAATCAGCTCTAGTAGTTGTTTAATATTAAAGTAATTATTTACTGGTACAATTATTTTAGTGTATTTACAAGAATAGTTATGTGCTATTTAATGTTAGTTATTTACTAATAGAGTTGGTGTGATAATCCAGGTGTCTATTAAGCACTGAAATATTACCCAACAATTAGTGATAGATAGTCCATCACCTAATTATAACCAGTGATTTTTTGCCTCCCCCCCCCGCCAAGTGACACTGTTTGAACATCCCCTATGCAAGTACCAGTTAGATTAAGTCTGAAGGAATGATTCATCCAATACAAAGTGTTTGGTGTAGCAGTTAAAGTAAAGCTTTAAAACACAGTTCCACTGTTAGCAGGCCCAGAAGTGAGTGAAAGTAATCTGGTTTTGAAGCGAGGTCTTTTCAGAGCAAGATATTGCTTTTGGAGATTATGAAGCAAAAAGAGTGTGTGTCAAGTGTATGTTTCTCTGGCAAACAATACAGAATTGTAACATAGTTCTCTTATAGAGGTTTTGAAAACTTTCTAGCAATTACAAATCAAGTAGCTAGTAGCTGATTTTTTTATATTCAGTCTAACAAATTCTTTTTGGTTTTATGTTACAAAACTACAGAAAAGGTAATTGTACTGTTTGAGAGTACCAAGCTTTGGAGTTATAAATACTGAAAACTACAAAAAACTAGTGTATTAGTATATAATTACTGAATTTATAACAATATAACAAAAAAGTAGTTTATTTAACTGAGAGATAGCTGTATTTCCACTGTCATCTTCAGTAATTTCACAAATTTAGGAACAGCCTTTTTTTTTTTGGTCAGAGACAAGGCGCCTTTAAAGATGCTTAACAGCATGTATTGATTTCAATGATCATTTGGATTTCAAAAATGGTTTAATATAATTACACAGAGGAAACTTCAATCATAGACTATAATTATTAAAATATTATAGATTTATAGATTTGAATGGAAACTGGAAACAAATTACAATACATTAAATGGTTTAGGCCAAATTATGTTACTATATTTCATTTCCTTTATAAAAACTTATTTTAAAAGTATTAACTTTCATCAAACATTTTGAATGGTTTTTCTGGTCATCATGTAATCTAATGTCTTAGAGAAGGCAGTCTTAGACACTGATCTCTGCTCTGTAAGCTCTAAAATTTGGGTAGCTTATGTATCTCTTTAAATTTTAAGTTTTCTATAAATTTATCTTACTTGGTATTTATATTCCATTCATAATTTTATGAAATTTTAAATACCTGTTTAACAAAAATACATTAAAAATAAGGTATTAAAATATGAGTTTGTCGTGGTTTAACCCAGCTGGCAACTAAGCACCATGCAGCCGCTCGCTCACTCCCCCCTCCCTCAGTGGGATGGGGGAGAGAATCGGGAAGGAAAAAAAAAGGTTAGAGCTGTGGGCTGAGATAAAGACAGTTTAATAAGAGAAAATAAGAATAATAGTAATAATGAGAATGCTAACAGAATATACAGAATGCACAAAACGAACTGTGCACAATGCAGTTGCTCACCACCCACCGACCGATGCCCAGCCTGTCCCGAGCAGCGATCACTCCCTGAGCCGTGATCAGTCCCCAAGCAGCGATCACTCTCCCCGCAACCAACTGACCAACTCAAGCCCCCCCCGAGCATGACGTTACATGGCATGGAATAGCATTTTGGTCAGTTTGGGTTAGCTGTCCTAGCTGTGCTCCCTCCCAGTTTGTTATGCACCTGGCCAAGCAGGAGAAGCTCAAAAAGTCCTTGAGTAGTCTGAGCACTACTTAGCAACAACTAAAAACATCAGTGTGTTATCAACATTCTTCTAGTACTAAATCCAAAACACAGCACTATGCTAGCTTCTGTGAAGAAAATTAACTCTATCCCAGCCGAAACCAGGACTGCTAAGAGAAAATCTACTGTTTTGCAGCTCAGGTAGACTCTTACAAAAAGTGGTCACAATTCAGATGACAAATGCACAGATGTATCCTTTCTGACAGGATGTAATTGACAGCACCAACCCTAGATATCACTAAAATAAACTCTGGTTACCTCACCCCAGATACTTTGGAAGAGAAAACTAACTGATGTGGGCATTCAAGAAACTTTTTTTCCCTGGCCCAAAATGAGAAGTAAAGTGACTTAATAAAGCAGTGCTATATTAGAAAGATGAGAAGAGTAACAAAAGGATAATACCAAATAATCAACTAATCCTTTTCAAAAGTACAGAGTTCCTTTCCTGTTTTGTTTTGTGGTTGGTTTTTTTTTTTTTGTAAAATACCTTCTAGAGACAACTTCATCCCCTCTTCTGCAGTAGTGTTCTGCATATGTTTAGTTGTTCTCAATCACACTGGCTATCAGGGCTCCATCAGAGGTGCAGATGACCCAGTGACATGAACTTTCCATCCCCAGCTTAGCCCCTCTTGTTTTTCTAATTGCTTTGGCTGGCCAGTGTTGCTCCTTAAAACAATACTGCTCAGTTCCACTGGGTACTCTTTATGACATAAGATCTGATCATTCCAGCTCTATCAGCTACTGCTGTTCTTTTACTTGTATTTGCTCTTCAGCAGCTGTATATATGCAGTATATAACATCCTTGTTGCCCAAAAGGATCTTTGTAAACAGATGTATGTTGTTTCTTCAGATCTATGACTTCAGCATACTACAGCTACAAACTATCTCTTTACATTAGTTTGACCACTCACTTCCAAACAGAGAGAAACATCATTAATTTTTCCTAGTTTTATACTCCATTGCAAAAAATACCAATTTATTGGAAATAGCATTAAACTTTCATGTTTTCATGGAAAACTATTTTTGTTGTTTAGGCACCACAGAGAAGCTTAACAGTAGCATAGCATAAAGTCTCTAGGTAACAAGTTACCTACAAAATTCTGTCAACTCTTCTAATTCCCCAGTCTGATCTTTCTTGTTCCATACCTCCCATCTTTACATGAGAAAAGCCTGGCCTGGTTTATAGACTTAACTGTGAAAAAACCCATGGCCGAAAGTCCTAATTAGAATAGCTCTTTATTCAAGATCACAGTTGTTATTCCTTATTGTTTGTATGCCGGTGGTACTGGAGTGTTAGATATAACAACGTAAAACTGAAATGTACCTCCTGAGTCACTGAATCTAAAACCTGTTTTGTCTAAATAGTCAGCCATTTATTGGCTGGAGTGATGAATTTTAATGGTTGTAAAATGAACTGTTGAATTTGTACTGCAAATGTTGGAAAGAAACAAACAACTCTAAACATCATGCTTTGTAATGTGCCAAGTATGAGACTTAATGTATGTAGAGGATAGATCTTTTGAGTAAGAAAACACCATGCTTACACAGTCATCTTTTAGCACTAAGATACCCTTTTAAATCTGTCTTACTCAGGGACTGTTTTTCTCTGTATGATTCCAGAATCATTTATGAAATGTTACTGTAAATACAGGAAATTTGCTCATAATCGAAGGAAACTGAAGGAGAATCAAAGGCTGTATCAGATTTAATTTTGGCTTGGTAGGTTACTAAACTTTTGTTAGAGAATCTGAAGATACAGTGCAAACAAGTGGAACTCATGACTGTGGAATTATAAATTAAATGGAACATAATCAGGAATTTAAAATTAAAAGCAAAATAAGGAAATACAATCAGTGAGTATATCTATATCTCCATTATCCAAATCAATGTGATATTGCATTCTGAATGAGCACTGGTACACAACTATGTGAATAATAAAACAAGAAAAAATAAACTGAGTTTGATATTAGAAAACTGTTACTTAAAACACTGATACTACTTTCTCTTCAGCTGTGCAATATAACATCTTAAAAGGAGTAAGTAATTAAAAATAATGTATTACGATTACCTACCTTGAAGGTTGTTTTCATGATTGAGGTGTTACTCACTTTATAAATCTTACCATCTGAACAACCTTACGTCAAAGTATAATCCAGATGATTCAGACATGCCTCAAGTGAAATATTTTTCATGTTCATAAAGAATTTACTTTATATTAAAGTATAAACCATAAATGTCTGGGTCACCAAGTCTGCTGAAAAATGGATTTAATAAGGATACAAGTTTTTTGACTGTAGAATTTTGTTTGATAATTTCTGATAGCTTCATTTGAAAATATTCTAGGATTATCAAGTCATTAGTGTCTTCTTGAGAGTCTTGGTAATTCTTACATCTTTATTTTCTGATTTTCTTTGTTTGAGGTTAACTTAAGTGATTCTAAGATCTCTTGCAAAGGCTAAAAGTTTTTTCTTAAAATGTATTGGGTTGACCTTGGTCAGCTGCCAGATGCTCACCCAGCTGCTCTTTCAGTACCCCTCATCAACAGGAGAGGAGAAGAAAATAAAGATGAAAAAACCTCATGGGTCGAGATAAGGGCAGGGAGATCATTTACCAGTTACCGTGGGAAAAACATACTCAACTGGGGAGAAAACATATGTTTTATTGGTAAGAAATAAATACAAAATAAAGCAAACCCTCCCCCTCTCCCCCTGCCCTTCACTAGCTCAGTTTCATTCCCAACCTCTTTGATTCCCCTCCCCAAGCGGCACAGGGAGATGGAGAATGGGAGGTTGTGGTCAACTCATAACAGCTCCTTTCTGCTGATGCGTCCTCCTCACACTTTTCCCCTACTCCTGCATGGGTCCTCTCCCTGGGCTGTAGCACTGATAGCATGCTTGTGTCAGTGGTACTTTCCACAGGCTGCAGGGGAATACCTGCTCCACTGTGGTCACCTCCAAGGGCTGCAGGGAAATCTCTGCTCTGGCACCTGGAGCATCTCCTCTTTCTCCTTTTCTGATCCTGGTGCTCACAAGATTGTTTCTCACTTCCCGTCTTCTCACTGCCTATGCAGTGTTTTGCCCTTCCTTAAAGATGTTTTCATAGAGGCACCACCATCTTGGCTGAAGGGCTCACAGTTGGAACCATGTGTGTCCGGCATGAGACAGCCTCTGGTCTCTTCTCACAGAAACTGCTTTGCAGCTCACCACCCTGCCAACACCTTGACACCTCCACCCAACACTCAAAATAAAATTTCAGTGGCTAAAATAGGATGTGTATTAAACTGAGTTATGTAAATTAAAAATTCTGATTCAAACTGCTGATTATTGGACATCTGATCCAAAAGATGCCTAAAAATGACCAGGTACCATGAAATCACTTTTTTCTGTGAAGGTTCAATCATTTTTTCTGCAGAGCACTAATTATTCCTTAATTCTAAATAGCTATTCTCTTAATCTCAGATCTACCCTTACGGTTTTATCTTCTCTATATGATCAATACAGACTGACATTTGGAAGTGACTAAGGGCGCACTTATGTTTCATGTTAAACCAAGTCAAAACCTTGGCTTAAATAACTCATCTTGTATTTTATCTTTAATTCCAGCTCTGAGCCCCAGCATTCCTTATCCTGGGCCTCAGAACCTGCAGTTCATCTTGTCTATGTGGCAATGAAAACTCTGCTCTGCTTTTTATACAACAGGCTGACCTAACAAAACAGTCCCACAAGATCTAGTGAATGAAAACGGAGAGAAGTTTTCATTATCTTTTTGACCTTCCCACGTACTTCTACAGCTTCGTACTGCTAGCCAACTCTGGCAGTGATTGCATCTGCACTCCTCAAACCTCTGTTCTGCATTTCTTGCTTTTGATACCCAGAGGAAGAAGAGCAACTACACTACTAACTGAAGTGACTATTTTATTTACAGTCAGAGGGGAGGAATTTCATGTTATGCTCCCTGAGATGTCAAAGCAAGATGCAGCTTACATATCAAGAGAAGCCAAAACTGATTGGCATGCCAAGAACAAATTTAGCATGGCAGAACTGAGTTTCTGTACTAAATGTAGTGGAGGTAGTGGTGTCTGTCTTTTAGTTTAATGATGAGAGCATTCACATAAATTTTGGGAATTTCGGGTTCAGTGAACACACCATCATGAAGGGGCAAATTTACTTTATGCATTTTCCTGGGAAGTGCTAATAATGTCCAGAAGGAGGGAGCACTTTTGCTGTACTTGGTGAGCTTCAACACCATTCAGCAAAGATGTCCTGGGTCAGAACGAACACTGAAAAGTGAAGTGTAACCTCACTGAGTATTTGGCTTGAAGTGCCAAGTCTAGACTGCTAGTTTCCTCTCCTTCTCTTTAGAGCCAAGGTCAGGACATAGACATTCTTTTTCCTCTCAAAGTGACTTACCATCTACTAACTAGAGTCTTAAGCCGTACTTCAGCCAATTAAACATTAGTCTGGTAGCAGCTTTGTTCCAAGTACTGCTAATTCTTGTTCAAGGAAGAGAGTGGTCAAGAAGGCATGGCAGAAGGCCAGCAAGGATGAATAGGAAACACCTAACTGAGCTCAGATACAGAAAAGAAGGTCACATCTGGTGGAAGGAGCAGGGATGAACTATTTAGGAGGAATATGTAGCTGTTGCCCAGATGTTCAGAGTTGAAATTAGGAAAGAAAAAGCTCAGCTAGAGCTGAGTATGGAGAATGATGTGCAAAGCCACAAGAAGGCCTTGTATAGGTACACTGGCAGCAAAAGGAAGGCCAATAAAAAAGTGGGCCTGGTTCTTAGTGGGGAGGGGGACTTAATGACAAAAGACGTGAAAGAGTCTGAGGTACTCTTTGTTGAAGTACAACAAAAAAGTTTTTTTTTGGGGGGGTTTACTACTAACGTCCAGTCTAAAGCCTCCTAGGTTTCTGAGCCTAGTGGGAGAGTTGAGAGTATTCCTCTTTTAACAAGCCTTCTGGTAGAGCATGATCCATAAACCATAAACCTCTGAGCCCAGGCAGCCAGCCAACTTTTTAGGTACCCAGTTGTCCACCCTTCCAGACTCTTAATGTCATAACTTGGGTATAGGAATATTGTGGGAGATAGTGTCAAAGCCATGCTAGAAACAAGGTATGTGACATCCACTGCTATCTCCTGTTCCACAAGCCTCATAATTTCGTTACAAAAGTCAATCAGATTGTTCAGGCATGATTTTCCCTTGATAAACCTATAGAATCACAGAATGGTTTGGGTTGGAAGGGAACTGTAAAGGTCATCTAGTCCAACCTCCCTGCCATGAGCAGGG
>BOSO01008022.1:0-24266 GCA_018403395.1 Gorsachius goisagi | reverse complement strand
CCTCCCCTTGAGCAGATCGACACTACCACCCAGTTTGGTATCATCTGCAAATTTACTGAGGACACAATCCCCTTGTCCAGGTCATTGATAAAGATATTAAACAAGACCGGCCCTAGAACTGAGCCCTGGGGGACACCGCTTGTGTCCGGCTGCCAACTGGATTTAAATCCCTTCACCACAACTCTCTGGGCTCGGCCATCCAGCCGGCTTTTTACCCATCGAAGAGTACACCCATCTAGGCCGTGAATCGCCAGCTTCTCTAGGAGAATGCTGTGGGAGACAACATCCACAGCCTTTCCATCGTCTACCAGGCGAGTCACCTGGTCATAGAAGGAAATCAGGTTGGTTAGGCAAGACTAAGAGACTGTTGCTGAACTGCTTCATTAGGTCACCAGCCTTCCCCAGAAGATTAATAGCTGTATAGTCCCACTTTCTCTCTCCCCCTCCTCATGCTCAACACTCGTTCCCCTGCCGCAGCCTTAGGGCCAATTACATTCCCAGAACGGGAGCACGGAACCTCGCTGTTCCTCTACGTGGTCTTTTCCGGTGCCAAAAGCCATTTCTGCAGCTGGACGGAGAAGCAGCAGTGAGAAACTGGAGCAGGAGAGCTCTGGCCAAGGGTTGACAGGTGGGAGTGATGGGGGTTTGTCTTCACACAGAAGGCAATCAGGACGTGCAACTGGGACCTGCAACCACATGCTCCACGCTCAACCATGCTGCCTGGAGAACAGCGTCCTCCTTTAAATATGGAAGAAAGTTTCCTCGCTCCCAGTTCACACCTGCAGTGCATTTAGACTAGCAACTTTGTAAGCACAGGGCAAGTTTTCACAAATCCTGGTAAAAAAATTCCTAGTTCAAATTTGGTAAGCTTAGTTAAAACTAGCTCACCCAAATTAATTCTGCTTATTCGGTGTAATCAATTGATGTGGAAATTACTTGATGTCATCTGGTTGGCCAAGATTTATAAACTTTCTGTAAGTTTGCTTTTTTCTAAACATTTCCCTAACTTCTCACCATGGATACCTTACAGTTTCATCTCTGCTTATTCCTTATTTGAAGTATAGGTATCTTTCATTATTACAGATCTCAAGGTAATAGAATGTTAATACCTTTTGTTATCTTCTTTCCAAATATTAGTACAGTAAAATAGACACAAAAATCAGTGTTCATCTTTTCTTCATAATTCACAGCATATTCTGTTTTGTCCAATCAGCTTTTCTGCTTACTATGGCCTTAATTTAATCACTTGCTTATATTCTTAAAATTTAAGATCACTTAAAAAAAGTGATCAATCAAATCTCAGCTCAATCATAGACATTTTGCAGCAGAGAACCCTGGAACAGGATAGTCCTAGTACTCCGTGGCAGAGCAAATCTTCACTTTATTAATAACCTCCCCTTTGCAGTCACCTATGATTTCAGGGACAAAGAAGAAATAAATTTGAAAGAATATTGGAATTCTTGCTCCTGTTCCCATTCTAGTGCAGGTGTGGAACAGCTTGTATCCCTCTCCCTAACACTGCTTTGCCAGCTTTTTTTTGTCCTGGATTTGCAACACCACACTGTCTTGCCCACCAAACCCCAGAGGACATGGAAGATGGGTTCAGCGTACATGCAATTCTGATGCTTTGAAGCAATTACACTTGGTGGGGAAAGGAGGGCTACAAGCACCTACTGTTTCAAAATCACCATCCTAAAAATCACCTCCAATCTTCACACACAAGTAGGTTCATCCCTGGTTGCCAAAAGTTAAGCATCTTCAAGATTCTTGCTATCAAACCCGAAGTGATCACCCCAACTGCACTGTTAGAGCTTTTTGTTTGTTAAAAAAACCAATGAACAACAAACACAAAGCCTTAATTTATGGCCATGCAGACATCTCCAGGGAAAGAAAGAGCCTTAGCTCCAGGGAGATGCAAGACCAAAGGAAACCTAATAACTGGTATCTCCAGTTTTGAAACCCATTAAGCCCTTTCTGGGTAATATTGCTGGATTTTGACCTTTGTCTGGAGACTTCCAGCCCACGCCTGATTCTATATTCTGAACTTTCGAAGTGCACACTTCCCTGATATGCAAGATAATACTTCTCCCCATTCATTTTTTTACTTCTTGTCTTACTTCAAGGTGGTGGCAAGCCATTTTTAATCAAAGACCAGCTCCATGAATCATCCCTACAGTCCCTGTTATAACAAGCTGATAATTCCAACTCCATTACCGGTATTCCAAGTTCTTCCTTAAGCTTTTTGCAACAATACAGACACAGGATATTAATTTTTTTTTCTTTCTATTTCTACAACTTTTATAATAGACATTTTCTCTCAAGAAAATCATAGCAATTAAAAGCATCTGAAGTAGTCGGCTCTATCTGCATATAAGCTGTTTCACTGTGACAGAACATCTCTGAATGTTTGGCTTATGGTTACTGTCAGTTCTTTTTCCTCTGACTCACAATAAGCACATTCAGGGTTTGCATGCAAGACAGAGTGAAGAAAGTCCAAGAGACAAGCCACTGTTTATAATAGAAAGTAATGAATAAAGTGGTACAACACCACTTTAAATAGTCTAAACTTGGAAACCTACATAGATCTTCTCCCTATAAAAAAGCATAACCATTCAAACACTTTCATTTTTCCATTTTCCAAAAAGCAAACCCACGCTATGCCATCTTTCAAAATACCAATTTTCATCTGGATTTTTAACAAGAGTTCATTTAAGAATCAGTTAAGCACACCAAGTTTTAATGCAGAAAGGCACCGTATGTCAGCTCCAGCTGCTGCAAAGCAACTGAAAGGGAATAGCTACAAGGCAGTTTTTTAATTTTGAAAACTAATGCCTTAAGTCCCCCCCAAATGAGCATAAATGACAAGCTTATGTTTTCTAATGGGAATTATTTATAGCTGCATGAAATCCATGCAGCTTCGGCAGATGTTTGCCTGCCTCCTCCATCACCTAGGCAGGATAGTTCAGTTGCCACAATGACAGAGCAAGACGGGAAGATGCTCAAGGCAGAGATCTAATGCCACTGGGAGAATTTATGGAGGGAAGAACGGCTTTACTTAGAAACAGCCCAGAGAGATCAGCACAGACCGTCCATTCGCTTTGTTCTTAAATTTAAGAGGAAATTCCCTGCTCATCACATGTTACTTTTCACTGCTGTTAGGAGAAAGTATGGCAAAGCAATAGCCTAGGCTTTAACATGTGGAAGTTGGAACAGAAATTAAAACTCCTCTTTCACAGGCTTGGCTAAGGGCACTTACTCTTTCTACTTGCATCACCTCATCAGCTAACACTTTTCACTTGTAAACTGGAACTGAGAACATACGAGCTTTAGGAATCCCATCAACCTTTCTGAATAAAGAACTAGCAATTCATTTGTTTGCATAGAAGTCTGGCTGTACCTTTCCATCCTTCTTCTATTGTTAATTATCCATTGCCTAATAACTTCCCACATCCTTTCAGAGAGTAAGATATCAATTTTGCCACTAGCTAAGCACAAAAAAAAATAAAATTTAAAAAAATCAGCTTTTCTGATTCTCCTAAGCCTTTGGTATTGCCCTATTTTGGCTAAGAAACAGCAGCAGGATCTTCGTCCTCGAAGTGATAATTAAAATGCTCATTACTGAACCACATTAGACAACTTCTATGAAAGCCTCAGACTGGTAATAACTTCAGTTAGAGATAAATGGGGAAAGATGTGCAATGTCAGTGCAGGAATGAAAGGCCAGCTGCTATTTGTATCTGTAAGCAGGTGTGAAATCATCTCCCTCTTTTTTTTTTTATAAATGAGGAAGTTCATACCATTCAACATTACACAGCAGGGTGGGATTTTTGGGTTTGGGGGTTGGGTTTTTTAATGCTATCGTTTCAATGGTCTAATTGGCTTTAAAAGGGGTCACTCTTAGCAAGGTACAGGATAAAGAACTACTGGATAAAGAGCATAGTCTGAGAACAGTGTTCAAGACTCATTAGCACTTAAATGTAAACATGCATTCTATAGAAGATATATGCATTCAAGAGCTGGCACACAACAGGGTGGAGGTTAGGAGGGTAGTTCTGCACTTCCTGCATTAAGTCCATAAGTCGGTCTGTTCAATAATCTACCAGATCTCCCCAAAATGTAGATACCGTGGGTTGAAGCTAGGAGTTATCCTTGGGAGTTTACCTCTGGCTTCTTCAGCTTTCCTTGCTTAGCGTGTGTTCACATTGCGTTTACTACAAAATTAATTCAAATAAAAATGAAAGGGGAATATCTTAAACCCCTACTCTTTTTGCCTACACAATTCCACCAGCATAAACACACACACGTTAGCATCTACTGCGGAGCTGAAACAGGAAATTAAAAGGTTATTATTTTCCATGTGATTAGGAATAAAATGTATTTAAATGTCTTAGGCACTCTCAATGACTTCTTGGAGTCCTTTAAATACTTAAGACATTACATATATTGAATGCTGTTATAGAATAGGACTGCTTCTCACAGGCTATTTTGAATCTGCATTCACATATACATACATACACAAATGCAATTTTTTTTCCAATTGAGTTTAAATGTAGATTTTTTTGTTAAATATTCAGATTAAATCCTGATTGAATCAGATTAAATATTTAACACTCAGACCAACACAGTATATTATACTGTCTCAGAAAATCTACGTGGTCCACAAGACCAAAGAAGGACTTGGTCTTCAAGGAGGAGAAACCATATACTCTACAGAGGAAAACTCAATGTTATTGTGACTTGCTTTAGCATTTTTAAGGAAAATCTGTAGTAGTAACTACTATCAAGCGTATCCTAGGAGAGAACAAGGACACAAACCATGATCACGCTGTCGCCTTAAAATAACGAAGCAGCACTACAGAGGCAGAGCGTAGATCCTGAGAACACGTAAGTCTTTATGGGGTTTGCTATCAAAATAGCACCACTTTCTTCTTCTGAAAACCCAGACTTCAAAAAAATTGCCCATCATTTCTTCTCAATAATACTGCGGTTAGAGAAACAGATTTAAATGGCACATGCATTATATTAATGTTCAGGCACTGCAAGGATTATATCACAAGAAAGCAGGTACATTCGCTACCCCGAAGCATTGAGAAATTACTCATCTGCTGAAGCAAAGGCTTGAAAGAACTATCTCCCATATGCTCTGTCTTTATAGAAAGGGAACGGATTGCCATGAAATCAGGGTCTTAACACAGCAAGGGCAAGAAGAGATAGAAGTGATTCTGATCACGATAGGGCTGGAGCTACATCCAAGACAGGATCGGCCGTTTAAATAATGGACTGAGCAAAGAGCAACCCTCTCCCTACAGACCGTTTTGCCGTCGCCATCCAGCACACAGACAGCAAGTACTTCCAGGGACAGAGCTACTTCAGAGAATCAGCCTTGCTCTGATGAAATCTTCTAGTCAGAAGTGGTCAACACCAAAGGTTTTAGTAGAAATGCAATGGCAAGTCAGGAGGAAGGTTACTTACTACCTTTGGTCCCCCTTAAATGATCTCTCTACTTTTTTTTTTACAATATAATCCAGCAGAAATTCTGTACCCTGAAATTATGGCATCAGCATAACCATTTTCATCAGTTCATGAGCACATACAAGAAAAATTCCTCCAGCTCCATGGAACAGGGATTATGACACAAATTAGCCAAGTAGCAAAGCCAGAAATTACTGAAGTGTTCTGTTCTGCGTATCACTCAGCCTTGAAATTTTAAAGTCAGTCCTCTTTGGATTCAGCCAAAATGCTCAGGCAGACCACTCTTTGTTTTTCCGAACAGAATGCAAGAACAATGAAAAAAGCTGGCAACCGGTTCATGGACTCCTCAGTCATATTTACAAAGTCATCAATTAACCATGAGCATCCTTGTTTTGCTTGTTCAGCTTCTTTAGATTTCTTTTTTCTTAAAAAAATTAGGTAGCTACAACAAAAGACCAAGCAGCTACCAACTGTTGGTTCATTTAGTAGCTCTGCTCTTGGTCTAAATAAGTTGTTTCTTACATGAACTACCCACCACACTGAGCCTTAGAGGAGAGCCTTAGGACCTTCTTCCTAAGAGGGTCCAGAAAAAATACCAGAAGTCAACCATTTCTTAAGAATCCAGATTTGGAAAAGTGACTTTTGAGTGGCTCTGAGTTGCAAAGAAGACAAATCTCAGTGTTTAAAAAGGTAGGCCTATTTATGCTATGCTTTTCAAGTGAGTGAATGGTGTTTGACTGGCTTCTCTTCAGCACCCCAAAGCAATACATGCTGTATTTCTTTCCCCTACACTGTGCACATTACTCAATGATGACACCTTTTTCCACATGTTCTTATGCATTTCTCCAAGGTCTGTAAGGTCTGATTCGGATACCTAAATTGTGAAGGATGTTGTGGAAGCATTCTCTAAGGAACCAGGTTACATCTGTGGTATGCAGAGGAGCAATGCCAATTAATTCACAATTACTCCAGGAAGTGCAGCACATTTTATTGCCACAGGATTACAAATAACACCATACTTCATAGTCACACCAGAGTCAGTTCTTGCAAGTCAAATACTCATTTACAATAAGTAAAGAGCTCAATCAAAGTAACTCTCAAATATCTTGCTAATGTTATCCTGGTAGCATTTAGTCCTCTGTGGCTGTGTTTCCAAAAAGTCTAGTGTCATTTTTGAAAAGACACATATTGGCCAAGAGGTTGCTTAAAGCAGTGCTTTTCAAAGCAGTTTGTTTCAAAACCAAAGGCAGCAAAGATGATGAAAAAAAGAGAGCTGTGACATCTCAGGCAAGCCAAGCTTATCTTGGTATATTCCAAGCACATATTAAATGATAATCTGTGAGCTGAAAGCCTCATCTTCATTGCAGAGAGGAAACTTTCCTCAATTTATGCATCAGAGCTGAGGGGTTATTAGAAAGCTAGTGATTTCAATGACTTCTTGCTGGATTTCTGATATGTGCTGGAGCACAAAGGGACTTTTTTTCCCCAAACCGAGTAACGGTAAGTCATCTTAATTCATGCACAGGATTGGTTTACAGTATCTAGAAAGGGAGGATATGATTGATTTGAGTTCAAGGTTCATTTTAACATGAGGGATATGCTCCAGTCTGCACCACTTCTAAAGTTTTGAAGATCAAATTAAGTTTGACTGTATAATAAAAAAAGCAGATGAAGAAACTGAAGGACTGAAGATACCCAGAGAACAGTCCCTAACTGTACCCTTACAGCACTTCAGAACATAGCTTTTGAGTATATAACTGATCATTTTTGCACCATACACAACACAGGTTAGAATAAAACTTGACTAAAACAAGCAGTCAGTTAAATATTTACCTTCAAAAGACTTTTTCTACTTGTCATACAGTGTGTCCAGTATGTAGTGCACCTCTATTAATTTTGGCTCCGATCTCTAATTTTGTACACAGATACTGTTTCTTGCATTAAAATTCAGAGGAGGAAACTTACTCCCCTGATAAAGTTAACTATTATAAATAACTTAGAGGGCTATCCCAAGCAATGTGCTTGATTTAACCAACAAGAAGTTAATGAGACCAAATCGATGGCAGAAATTAGGCAAGACTAGCTGACAGGTATTTACAGATATGTTCAGCAGAGAAGACTGGGGAATCAAGACGGGATTTCAGCAAATGAGGGCATCCGGTACGGGGACAAATTGAAGTGCATTGCTTTCTCCTCCTAACCTCAATGGAAGACAGCTAACACTAGGGAAAAGCAAAAAGCTTAAAGCACAAAAAATTAAAGCTTTCAGTTAGTAATTTTTACTGAAGAAGTCACAGAAATTTCAGTATGGCTTAAGGACTATGTAGTATGTCCTTCAATATGCTTAATTATAAATAGTATACATGAAAGGCTTTCTTACTGTGTTTTGTTCATCTTTGAATCGAAGTCAAAATCTACACCTTCATTTACAAAAGAAGGTAGAACAATGTAAGTATAATTTGAAATCATCTGATACAACATTTGGTTGCTACAGTCGTCAAAGCTGGTGCTACACCTTGTTCTCATGCTCCTGCTTCTGCATGATATCAGTGGCCACCGCAACCTGAAGATAAACTGAAGAAATGAGTCATACATCCACAAAACCCAAAGAGTCCTTGGCCTCTACTTCCATATTGTAGAATACAAGGACATCTACACTTACATTCCACCATTCACCCAAGCTCAGCGTAGTTACACTTTTCTAAACAAGTTTTTGTTCATCAGTTTACAAGCCTGCCTTCAAGCGCGCACCACGTGTGCAACAGATGAAAAATGATGGCATAGGCATACCACTGCTAAGGCTCTTTGTTCTTGTCTGCTCTTCTCCTTCCCCCAGGAAACCCGTTACATTTGGAGGAAATTAAAGGTAGGCTATCATTTCACATGCAGTCCGCTGTTGTGATAGGAAAGAAATTCTCCACTGATGCATAAGAAGCTCACTACATTGTAAATTTTTTTTAAATTACTGTTTTTCATTGCTATTCAGCAATGTAAAGGTTTGTGTCTGTTGTTTTATTTCTTAGACCATAGAAACATTTGTCCTTTCTTGCCCTTCACTGTAAGATGAAGAATTTTTCTTTTTTTTTCCCTCCCAAGTTTGTTCAGAGCTCATTTAAATTAAAACAACATAAAAGTCTCCCATCACTAACACTTGTCTAATTACAATCCATTGACTACATGCAAGTTTTCATTGTTTGTGATCTTGATTTCAAACAGTACAAGAATATACTCCAGGAGAGATACAGACAGACTTAAAATTGAGCTGAAACATTAAAGACACAGTAATTACAAGTCAACTGGTTTCCAAGATACCTTAATAGCCTGTTATGCTGGGCATAACAGGTTGTATCATCAATTATATATGTAAATTATTTTTTTCCTTCTGAGTTAAATGTCTTCTGCTCCCTGTATGAGCACAATTGTATAAGACAGCTCTTCAGAGCTACTGCAGCTTGGGCTGGGAAACCTATTGCCAGAGGCACAATTTGTTATATGCCCGATAGCTACGTGGATTTTCTTTCCTAACACTGGAAAGCACACAGCTAGTAACACCTCAGAAGTCTCTAATGCCAACCTGAAACTTCCCTATTCCACTGCAGAAACGTCTGCCATCCACCCCACCAAATGGGGAATGTTCGTGCAACAGAGTGTGAGGAAATTTGAAGATTTATCAGAGTATAAAAAAAGAAAATGAAAGTCACCAAAAAGCCCAAACCCCCAAGCTTAGAAAAGGATGTCCTTGTCTCTTTACCCTACTGGTTCTGAAAGATTCCAGTGCTGACCTTTTCTGGTCTCTCATCGCAGTCTTGTGCAGGTAGCCATATTGTAGTGTTTGTAACGAATAAAACAATTTAGTAAATAAAAAAACAGTCCTGATCTTGCTCAAAGGTGCCCTTACACTTTTAAAGCCAAATAATATTAAAAAATTCTAAGTAAATTTTGGAAAAAAAAGTTTTCACTTACTTAGTAACTACATATTAGTATTTATTCAAAATCAGTAAGTTTTTCCACTACAGGACATGCTGGCAATACCCCCTCTCTATATCTCGCTTTCTATAACAACATTTAGCTGCCCTAAAGGTGGTGCTGCCAAAATCACACACGGCTTTTGCTTGGACCATAGTGGCACACAGTGACCCAGACACCTAATCCTCTCTCATTACTGTCCCTGTCAGACATATCAATGGACAACATCTCTTCAGACACATCTTGTGTGTGTCCCATACACCAACTCGGAAGGTACCTCCCAAAGGTAGCCAATAGGCTGACATGGCAGCTTTAATATACACGATACACAGGCTAGAACTATTGACACTCCTACAACGGGGAAAATAGATTTCATAATCATAGAATCATTGAGGTTGGAAAAGACCTTTAGGAGCATCAAGCCCAACCGTTCCCCTAACCCTGCCATCCCACCACCAAACCCTGGCCCTAAGCACCTCATCTACCCAGCTTTTAAATACCCCCAGGGATGGGGACTCGACCCCTTCCCTGGGCAGCCCCTTCTAGTGCTTCTAATAATGGTAAAGGTGGTTACATCTCAGTAAAATACAAATGAAGTTTTTGGTGTTGTTAGCAACCGGTCATTCAAGTAGTCTGAATTGTAACTAGTCCAAAGGTCCCACGTACTTACAGACCCCAAGTCTTCAGAAAGCAGAATAAGAAGTGCAGGAAAAAACAACCAACAATCATCACCTGGGCAATAAACACACATTGTCAACCACTCCAACTTACTTACAATAGTTCCTAGGAAGCAGTGACATCACAAATGAAGCTTTCGTCTTTATTCCAATTATTTATAATGCTTATTTTAGCATACTTGTTTTCCTTCTTTTCTGTGTTAATCTAAAATGTTCTTTTTGGCTTTACATTTTTATTAACATACCACTCTGTTCTCAGTTTCTGCAACACATGGGTTGCTTACTCCATCGTCCATTTACTTACAATTGCACTTAATGGAATACTTCCAAAAGCATCATTAAAACAGCTCAGATGAGGAATCCGATGTCTAAGTCATGGTTAACTCCCATTCCAAGGATCGTTCTTGAATCACACTGAGGCATAAAACTATCCAGAATACAGATTAAAAAAGTAAGAAGTAGAAAAGGGCCTTTGAAGTTAACAGACTTTTACACAGCTGTTTTTTGCTGCGTATTTTCCCGTTGCATAGAATGAGTCTAACCATGACTACTTGCGTAAAGCAGTGAGATCAGAAAGAAAAAAACTATGAAAGCTCTCTCTTAAGTTGTCAATGTGCAGACTACTTCATAAAGATTGCTGCACTGCAAAGGTACCTTTGGCTTGAAATCCTATCTATAAGTGTCTAAAGATATGAATTCTTTTGAAAGAAACAGATTATGTGCAAGGAAGCAGATATTTCTTTCACCAGTGCATAGAAGCAAATCATTAACAGAATGCATTGCCTCCCACTCACGACCCTATCAGTTTGCGCATACACATGGATTTCCAATAGCAGTAGACTATTTTCAGCATTCTGGACAGAAAAGTATACCAGCTAATTCTGTTCCTGAAGTCAGATTTCATTCCTGTGCTCGCGGGGATAGCGGAATATAATCACATCTCCATTAAAAAAAAAAAAAAAAAACCAAAAAAACAACCAACCAAAACTAGTTTAAATTCATAATATAGGCCAACTTCAGACCATACCCCCTGCCCTCCTCCGGAACTCCTGCAGCAGCTGTAGAAGTGAGGTTCTGTTGGCCTCACTGTGCCACAATTCTGTTTTCTAGGAAGGAAATCCCTCGGAACTAGTAGTACGTGTGCCTGAGTGAGTGCCTGTCGCGGCCTACAACGCAAACCAGGGAGCACTTCGTGTTGCAAGGGTACATCACATTCTGCGTTCTTTGGAAAAGCAGATATAAAGAGAAGCCAGAAAGCAACTTCATTTGGTATAAACTGCGCATTGGGGTCTTGCTAAAACACTAGTTCATTCAGCATTGATTCTCACTGCCCCACCAAACATCTAATAGATGTGCTGAATTCTACCCAAAATGCACACCACTCCTGCTCGTCTTGACTAGAGCAAGGGCATAGAAACAAGAATTCAGCAGATAAGACAGTCTATGTTTTTTACTTCTTTATACTTGTATTCTATCCCATAGATTTAGCCAGCTTTTCATGCAAATTCTAATAGAAAAGAACAAAAGCAACTCTGAATTTACCCTGGAATGGCAAAATCATGAAGGAAATTTAAACTACTTTATCTACACAAAAGAGAAATCCTGTGGCACTACAAGCACTCAACTTACTGAACTAAGTTGTGCACACGTGTTTCTCATTAAGCAAGCCTTATCTTACATAGTAACCAGTGGGACCACTTGTGAACAAGGACAACTCCTTCCAGAATTGGGTATAAAAGTTAGCTGCATTGAATTAATGTGAAACCACTTACAAAGCTTTGTCTTTTCGAGATGGCAAACTCAACAACTGCCAGCCTGTCAAGAGAATTCTATTGAGCACAATCAGCACTTCAAAGCTTACATAAGTTACAGCTGTCTGTTCCCAGAGGAAATCATTTTAGACAAAATGCTTGCATATGCTAGTTTATCCACCTGGATGGTATCTGATTTTTAGCAAGGCTTGATGATTCTACTTTTCAGCAGAAAAATTGGAATCTTGGTGATTCAGAAGTCAAAATATTAGTATAATGCATTACCTGAAGCAAAAATTTCATTAAAATGCAAACACACACCTACCTGTCTTTACACAACTACTGCAAAAAAAAAAAAAAAAATCAGCCCTTTTCCCTTTAATTCACCTCGCAGTACAATGCTGCTGTATTTCATTGCCAATTGAATGTACGGAAACAGTACTAAGGGGGGGAAAACCAGCTCAGCCCATGCAGAACATTTTGCCTACAAAACATAGATGGTGTCATGGCTGCGATGCTTGGAATCATTTGCAGTACCTGAAGCTTTTCAAACATTACAATATGCTTAAAGATTCTTCAACAAGCTGAAAAGCAGTCCAGAAAAATAAAAAGCTTACTATGTGAGGTGCAGAAGTATGGACTTCTTCTGAAGGCTGGCAGGCTAAAGAGGTCCCCTTGACCGTCTTCCTCCTGCTAGCTAGCACTATCATGTGCAGTCTGAGACAATAACATGATTTTGGCTGTATTGCCTGAGAGCTAGAGCTCAGTTAACTGGCTTCTTGACTAAACTGCCTCAAAAAACCAGTATCACACTCTTGTTTTATTTCTTCCAACAGAGGATGTGTAAAAATAATAGAAGGATTATGAAATAAGGTGTATGCTTCTCCCGTACATTAGCACTGTTAGCTTTCTGAAATTTTGCTAGGTAAAACATCTGCTATTGTAGCTGCTCAGTGCTAAAATGTCACTCTGATTAACTATCAATACTGGGCCGGCAAGGTTTGTTAGAAATGTATTAGTAATTCTGCTTGGGAAGTCACACACACAATTTGAAACACTTAGGCCAACTGCTGAGGTATACACTCAGCCTTTTTTGAAAAATCAAAGTTTTAAAACACCTCAAATTGGGTCAGTAAAAAAAAAAAAATAAGGTACTCAGTGTCACCAAGAGATCTTGAAGGTCTGGTTAGAATTTACAATCAATTTCCATAATCCCTTTCCCAAAAATCAACTTCCTGAAATGCTGCTACTACCACTGCCGAGTTATTTTGTTATACTGAATGCAATTACACTCGAGGAAAAAGCTTTGCTACTGTGAGTTCATTCCACTTAAGAGTAAAAAGAACATGAAGGGGAAAATTTGTGAAAACTGTATTAAAGAGCTCAAATAACTCCCTGACAACTAAAGCATATACATGGTTGTGTTCTGCTCTCAGTAACCATTCAAAATCAGCTCAGAGCATCCCAAGAGGCCGCAGGGTAGAGGGTGTAGGCCATGTGGTGCTTTCAGATTTATTAGTGCCCTAAAAACAGTGGTGCAAAACCCTAGCTAACCTGGCTGTGTGAAGCAGCATCACCTTCTCCTTTTCTTCCTTTTTCCAGCTCAGCAAGAGGCTCACACACCCCATCCAAACCTCCATTTTTCCGTTTCCCTTCTCAAAAAAAAGAGGGTTGGGGGGTGGGGCGCAAGACTGCCATCAGCCCACATTGCTGAAGTTAGAGTGGCTGCGCAAAGAGCAGCATCCAAGAGAACTATTCTCCTGCCATCCAAGTTGTTGCCTTCTCACCACGTCTTAACAGAGACGAGCCCTTCTAAAGCAACAGAGAAGAGAGAAAAAACTCCTGTTTAATCACAAGCCCTTTCTCCATTATTATAATTCACATTCACTTTGTACTGTAAAGGCATCCACATCCCATACGTGTCTGCCAGCACTCCATGATACGTACTTAACTTTACTATCAATTCAGTCCAGTTCTGGGTCCCCGAGTTCAAGAAAGATGAGGAACTCCTAGAGAGAGTTCAGAGGAGAGCAACTAGGATGATTAGGGGACTGGAGCATCTCCCCTGTGAGGAAAGGCTGAGAGAGTTGGGCTTGTTTAGCCTGAAGAAGAGAAGGCTGAGAGGGGACCTCATCAACATGTACAAATATCTTAAGGGTGGATGTCGCGAGGATGGAGCCAAGACTCTTCTCAGTGGTGCCCAGCGACAGGACAAGGGGCAATGGGCACAAACTGAAACATAAGAGGTTGAATATGAGGAAAAACGTCTTTACTTGGAGGGTGACAGAGCCCTGGAACAGGCTGCCCAGGAGGGTTGTGGAGTCTCCTTCTCTGGAGATATTCAAAGCCGGCCTGGATGAAGTCCTGTGTAACATGCTCTAGGGAACTTGCTTTAGCAGAGGGGTTGGACTAGATGATCTCCGAGGTCCCTTCCAACCCTTGCCATTCTGTGATTCTGTGTGATTCTGTGAAACCTCCAGAGAGCAGAGGCTGCCTGGCCGCTGGTGTGGCCAGGGGCCAGTAGCCTTCTGTGAGTAGGACCTGCGTCCAGGACCGTATCTCCTCTCACATGGGCTGCAGGGCGGAGAGGAATAAACGCTGATTCCTGTCGTTATAGGTCTGAGTCAGCCTTGAATTGGTGACTTCAGCTGCTTCTTGGGCGTGTCTGGTTCGGGTTTGTGGGCTGAGGGAAGTTGGAGTGTGTAAGAATTGCTGTGTTATCCTTCAGTATTTCCCTATCTGAACTCCCCAATAGACATGGTCCTCTTTGTAAGAGGTACAACTCTCCCCTTTCCTTGCCTGTGACCTTTCTGTACGCTTCGAGGAGTTACTGCAATAGCCAGAGACTTCTGAAATAAGGGCTGCTGCACACAAGGAATCCACTGCTGTTGAGATACGGTGTTGTATTTCCAAATGTCTGCAATAAAGACATCACAGGGATTACTGGGTCCATCATTTCTGTGGTATTGAAGCAGCTGTGGTATGAGTTAGCTGCTGTGACTTTGCAGTACCAGCTTTTGCTGGCTTTTCCCACATGTGTCCGTGGGTTGGTGCGATGCGTATTTCAGCAGCAGGCAGGAGAGGTTGGCAAGCTGATCACTCCATAGTGTCCTTCTGAGTAAACTGCTGGATCAAAGCTAAACTGGGATGATGCATGTACAGAGGGAGAGGGGTACTGGTAAGGTGAGCAGTTCCGAGCCTCAAGCTGAAGCCGTGGAGCCAGGCATTGTCTTTCTCATCAGGCGAGACCAGTGCGGGAAAGTGGCGGGAAGGAAAGACTTCGCCAGAAGCCCCTGGAGTCCTGGTAGCATGTGCAGTGGTTTCAGAGCATTGCTACCCACGATGGTATTGCAGTTCTGCATTTAGCACTGGTTTTGGATGGTGCTAATTACTGCTATCCATCTCCTGTACAATTCCTGTAGGCTTTGGGGCTGAAGAGATGGATGTGGAGGTGCTATGACAACTTCTGTATTAAGGGACTTCCCTGGCAATGTGTCTCCTCGTTATTTGGGAGGAGAAATAATGATGGCAAACAAAGATGTGGTGCCAGGTTTGAAGGCTGTTTGTTACGTGCCAGTCCTTAAGTTTGCGAAATATCATCACTAGGTCAAATGCTTTATGTTCACTAAAACCAAGCTTCACATCTTTCTGTTCTGTTAGTTAAATACTGGTTCTGGTTTGTGACAC
The DNA here is from genome assembly GCA_018403395.1 of Gorsachius goisagi. Classification (NCBI taxonomy): domain Eukaryota; kingdom Metazoa; phylum Chordata; class Aves; order Pelecaniformes; family Ardeidae; genus Gorsachius; species Gorsachius goisagi. The sequence goes on along the minus strand of BOSO01008022.1, from coordinate 8,713 downwards.
TGGAACACTTCTAGTGGCTTAAGTTGAAAAATAAAGTTAAAAGTCTCATCACTGACTCGCGGGGCTCTTTCTGTTACCATTCTTGTCAAGGAAAAACATCTGCATGCTTTTTCTAGCTTTCGGTATGCAGGTGACTTGATTTAATAAGCAGAGCTCTGAAGCGTTGGAAGTAGCGAAAAAATCCTGATTGCCATTGCAGTAGGGAAGCTCAGTTTACACCGGTTTGTTTTGGTTTGTTTTTTTCTCTTGATGTCTTTGAGCTTACCTTTGTTCTGACTTCCTGCATCTCCTCCCAAAGATTGCTCGTTGTTGCATCTTAGCTGTTCCCAACCCTAATGTGCATCGTGTGTGACTTGTCAGGCGTAACCTGCTGAAAGAGACTTCTTTTGTTCTGTAAGCAAGCTGCTAGGGATCCTGTCCAATGGAGTGTGGCATCAAATGGAAAGGCTGTATTCAAGGTGTCTGGTAGACTTTCTCATATTATTTGGAAAAGAACAAAAAGACTATTAGGATATTACTGTTCTCAAATAATCCATGAAAATAGTGGTTTTCCTACTGTGTAAGATAGTTTATATCTCTGCATTAAATCAAAATGCAGTGCAGTAATTGTACTTCTTTAATTGATTTATTCTTTCTATTACTGCTGAGGTGGACAGGCCCAAGAGCCTGGTTTTGCACCAAGTACTCATCCCTTCATGCCATTATGCAGAATAACAGAATCCTGCTGAAAGGGCTATAATTAGTGGTGAAATGAATGATTGTTCGCATCCTGAAACTTATCGTGTGAAAATGCTACTGACTGGACAGGTCTTGCTGTACTTAATGTTTTGTCACTTCTTTTAAGAGTTGTGATAGGTTGATCTTGGCTGGACACCAGGTGCCACAGAGCCGCTCTATCGCTCCCCTCTTCAGCAGGACAGGCGGGGAGAAAATGGGATGGAAGAGAAAAAAAATCTTGTGGGTCAAGATAAAGGCAGTTTAATAAAAAGCAAAAGCCTTGTGCGGTAGCTAAAGGAAAACAAGATTTAATTCTCTACTTCCCATTAGCAGACAATGTCCAGCCGCTTCCCGGGAAGCCAGGCTTCAGTGCGCATAGCTGTTGCTCCAGAAGACAAAACATCATAAAAAACTAATGCCCCCCTTCCTCCTCCTTTCCCTTGGCTTTTATATCTGAGCTGATGTCATACGGTATGGAATATCACTTTGGTTGGTTTGGGTCAGGTGTCTTGACTACGTTCCCTCCCAAGATCATGCCCCTCCCAGCCCGCTGCTGGCAGGGGGGGATGTTGGAGACACAGCCTTGATGCTGTGTGAGCCCTGCTCAGCAGCTGCCAAAATATCGGTGGGCTTATCAGCACCTTTCTACATACTGATGGAAAGCAGAGCACCATGAGGGCTGCTGTGAGGAAAACTAACTCCATCTCAGCCCGACCCGATACAAGAGTCTTCAGCCCAGTATAATTCTTCTGACCCTGTCTAATATACAAAGTTTTGCAAAATAACTCATTCTTGGAAAGGAAAATCTCCATTCCATGTGTCTGTGTTGCTGATGTACTGTTTTGTGCGTTGCTGGCAATGCACTGATGTTGAGCTGGACCTGCTTTAGCAGGAGGGCAAGGGCCCGACAGCTGATGCGCTTGCTTTGGAGCTTGGGGAGGTTTTAGGTACCTGGTACGACTGTATGTGCAGCAAGCAAGGCCTCTCTTTTCAGTGTTTCTTTACTTAACAGAGTATTGCGCATCTGTTGTGATCCACAGGGGCATGTAACATCATTCAGACACAGAAGACTGAAATAAAAATCCTAGAAAGCTCTTACAGCCTTTAGATGGGGCTGGAAGTTTCCTGGCAAGGTCTACCTTGGTTTGAATGGCTGCTCAGAACATACACCCATAGAAACTTCACACTGAGACATGCTGATGCCTGCTCGTGGTATAAGTAGCATTGTTTATGTAGCCATTAATGAATTCTCCCTGAAGCTTTTTTCCTTGAAGGTAATATGTTCATCTGCATTACAAATGCCAAAAGACTTCACATACTATGGAAGAACAACCTGTAGCAGGTGCAGTTTTCTTTCTTGAGGCAAGTTCTGTGCTCAAAGCAAGGCTTAATCAAATGCATTGATTCTACTGTTGCTCCATAAAGATTTGGTTCAATCTTTTCCTTTTGATAAAAACGGAATTTGAATGCTCTTTAATATGTGGTTACTGAATACTCGTACCTGTAGTAGGTCTCCTAAAATAAAATTAGTTTTTGTGGCTCTCAAAAAGATGTATTTCAGATGGACTATGATTATTGGCTTTGACCCAATTCTTTTTATGCTGATGGGAGTGACAACTCCAGGTGAGGAGGTACGACTTGGTGTACTACCACATGGGTAGTAAGGAACTGTAGTAAGTAACTCTATTAAAGTCCTGTCCACTTGTGGGGTTTTACAGTAAGATTTCAGTTCTGCTTTTGGCTGTTTTTCTACCCTGCCATGTAAAGCAAAATTTTGCATCCTGAGCATGAATCTTAGACAAGCAGAGTTTTAAAACTGTTGTTTCTGTTTTCTATATAATCTGATTTTATAGAACATTGCCATAACTCCACTCATTGCCCAAATAAACCATCTGCTAAGCTTAAAATTGTTGCAGGGGTAGTTGTGTGCATCAGTCTATATAATGTCCCTTAATGGTTATGAACAATATTTTATTTTGAAAATTATTACTTTCATGAGTCAGACTGAAAGCTGGTCCTGAAGCTGCTTTTGAAAGCCCCTTTATGTTATGCTGTTTCACCTCTTACGTATAGATGTAAGTGTAAACAACAAATCAGATGACATAAGGCTTTCCGCTTGTTTATTATTACTTTAAAAAGGGAGGGATAATGGATAGAATTGAACGTTTCCTGCTGGGGTGAGCCAAAGACTTGCTAAAATCGTTGGAGTGAGGAAAAGCCAGTGAACGAGCTCTGCCTCTGAAGCTGGGCTGCTGCTGGGCTTTAAGACACTGCTCTCACCTAAACAAACACAAGACTTGCTGACTGGGAATGGGAACCTCTCACATCCCCAGTCTGAGTGGCTTTTCTGTCTCATGTTTTTCTTCAAAATTTCTTCAAAATTGTGATATTCCTCTAAATGGCTTTCAATTTTTACGAGCTGACAACATCCCACCAAGAATGTTTTGTTGCAAAATTGCCAACAACTCAGCAACTGAAGGCCAAGACACTTTCTTTGTCCTTTTCCTGCTTGGCTATTTGTAGGAGGACAGTGGTGGCTGTGTCTCGGGTATGCAAAGCAAAACACTAACACATTTTGGGAACGTCAGTGGAGATGTTTTCTGAAATCTCCAGTTTTCACAGCTGTGGGCTGACAGATGGAGGGTGATGGCAGGACTTCATTTAAACTTAAACATCATTGAGGATTTTTAATGGTCACTTTGGTTTGCTGTCCCCTGTAAGTCTTAAGGACTGGGGGTTTTGTTTTTCTTTTTCTTTGCCTTTGGTTTTAGGTTCAAGGTTTGTTACTATGGTACCTCTTCCTCTTGGCCTCTGCTTGCAATGGAATTACAGTAAATAACGCTCTTAGCAAAGTTTTTCTGCTTCTGTTGACTATAACAATCTTAAAGAGGATGTGTTCTGCCGAATTGCCTACTGAGGATGAAGTTCCTGTGGGGTCAGGGAGAAGACGAACTTGTACTTCAGCAGGTTGTGTGAGTTAATGTTAGGTTCTAATCAAAATGAAATACTGGAAATCAGCCAGAGATAAGAGGAGGAATATTGGAGAAAGCTGCGTGACATTTATCACATCACCGATATAACTTAGATATATAAATAGAACATATTCTGTTTAAAATACTGTAGCACAGATGATCTGACGCATATTGTAGCCTTTTCTTTAAGGTCTACCTTAAAAGAAATAATGCAATTTCTTGTCAGAAATTTTCTCACCTTTCTCCTTGTTTCAGTAGTGATGGTATCATTTCTTTTGCCTGGATCAAAAGGAAAAAAAATAATAGAGCCCAGCACATGGTTACAGCATAAGCAGAAACATTAAATATTGATCCAAAATCCTGGCTCTTAAAGAATGCTTGAGGAAAATCTAATGCTTTATTTCAAACTATGAGTAGTAGGGAGTTTTCAGCAATGTGTTCATTCAGCCCTGCAAACCAATTACTCATTCCCTGAGTAAAACTGGCCATCTCTGAATAACTCTTCACAATTTACTTGAGTAAATCTTAGCCTTGAAAATGCAAATTTAGAAGTTGCAAAATTCAGCAGCTTTTTAACCTTTGGGGATCCTAAAAATAAAGGGACGATGGTCTGTCTCCCCCTGCTGTCAGCTGTGCTGCGCTGGGAGAGCACTTGGTGCCGGCATTGATGCAGCTGGGCCTAACTCAGCCGATAGCACCTTGCAGAGGCCCAGCCTTTACCTTGCAACTTCTCCTTGCCTTATTTAAAATACTTCTTGAGTTTTAGCAAGAGGAATAGATGGAAAGGTGGTCTGGGACGGCTAGGTGCTGCTTCTCCTGACCCCAGAATGCTTTGGGCTCTCAAAGACGTTTTCCCGGTTTGGATGGATCAGATGTTTTTGTTATTCTAGTCAAGAGGAAAGGCAGAAAATTAAGGCATTAAAAATCCAGTTGTCTGAGTTACGTTTGAAAACTTGATAGTATAAGGAATTACATGTAACATCTTTTTCAATTGCAAGGCTTATGTACTGCAAGATGTAATCTGCTGAAAACTGAGTGTGGGAAGGTGTCAGTTAAGCACCGTATTCATTAATTTTTTTCATTACTCATGGGGATGCTTGGTGAGTTCATTTCTCTTCCTTCCCTTGTGTTCACGTAACTTTCAGGGATGAGACGGTCACATGGAAAAAGCTGCTTTAGAGTTACCTTTTGTCTATCAGAATATGTAACTTTAAAAACCCAACAAAGTGACCAGACAGGCTTTAAAAAACGAGAAGAGAAGGCCAGGAGACTCGAGTTAATGCTGTGTCAGCTTTGAATTTGTGAAGCTCAAACCTGATGCTAAAATTTAGCCCTGTGCCAATCCTTCCCTCTGTTCTGGTCTGTCGTGTATGTGTTCAAAGGTATGTATGATGTCTGGCACATGTTTATGTGTTACTTTATTCAAAACATTTTAATACAGCTGGAAGTGAAGCCATTTGACAGCAGACCCTGCCTTCCTTAACAAGGACCGACAAAGTGTTCTCTCTTAAATATTCATTTAAGAGCTCTTCTGGGTGTGGGTTTGTGGGATTGTGTTTCCATTCTATGTTGTTCTGTAAAACGTTTTTAATGTGAAGTAAAATAAATCTTGCAATAATGGTTAACGATGCCAGTAACACCCAAATTCTCAGAGCTGTTATGCAGGTCAAGGGTGTTCTTTGTATGGGTAGGCACTGCGTTGGGTACACGTAATGCTACAGTGAGTGTCCGTGGTGGTGAGAGAGAGTGTTAAATGAAAACCATCATTCTTCCTTAAATGAAGGGCAGTGATGATTCTTGCATCACCTCAAGTAAAAAGACAACCGTAACAATTTCAGAAAAGTGCGTTTTGAAAGACAGTTGAGTTCTACAGCAGACCCTGCGAGTTCTTGCCTCTGCTGGCTGTTCCAGGCTGGGAGGTTACAGCTACTTGCTGTGTTCTTCTCTCCAGGCAGAAGCTGATTCCCTTTGCTCTGGGCAGCAGAATTTTCCACTGTGCTAATTTCTGTTTTCAAGTATTCTGTGATGTTAGCAGTCGGGAACATCAACAGATGCTTCTACTTGTTGTAGGTACACCCAGCCACCTTTCTGTTAACGTACGCTCAGCCCGCTGAATTACAGCGCTCTTCCAACTGCCCGGGTATCTCCTGGGACAAGAGCCTATGTTTGGTTTTCCTTCTTTCCTCTCAGCTTCTGCTTTTAAAATCATCCAGGCTTCTTTGAGCTTGAAGAAAATAATATTAGAGCATGCAACGAAGGGGGGAGGAAAACAAAGTCAAGTTTTGGTGCCTATTTCTACAATGGGTTCTGAAAATTAGATATTAGTACTGTTTGCTTTCTGGCATTAGACTTACAAAACTTTTACTAGCCATAACTTTCTCTACTGCCTCTAGCATAATATGCAAGTTGTCATTAGAATTCATTATAATAAGAAATTGGTCTTTTTTTTTTTTCTTTCTCAGTCAAACTAGGGAAGATTCTTCAGTTCCTAAAGAAATGCCCTTGTCATTGATTCTGATGAGGCAACTTTGGTGCTAGCTTATTGTCACTTGAGCTCTAGAGTTTGCAAGTTCATATTGATTGCCTTTTTATTTGGGTCCCTGGTAAGATTATGACAGGGAAAGGGAATTCTGAGGCTTGGCTTTCCTCTGGTATCTCCCACTTTGCTTTATCTGCTTGGGTCCTGGTTTTGCAGAGCCTACTGATGAGTTTAAGGTTTCTGTAGCCCTGAGGCTGGGTTGTTTCAGAGCGAGGAAGGAAAGGAATTGGGCAAATGGTTGTGTGTTTTCTTCATTAAATGATGGGAGTATTGGGTTTCTGTGTCTCTTTGGAGGAGGAAGCCTCGTCATTATGAATGGCGTTAATTTAAGTTTATTTTAAAAGTGGTGTGGAGGGGGAGAGGCTTTGTTCCAGTTTTGATTGATAATATTATCTCACCTTGAGAAAAAGATGCCCTTTAAGAGCTTCTGTAACTCAGTATATCTTATCCCTCATTTTTGCACAATTACAAAATTCAGACAAGTATGGTTTTCAAAATATTTTAAATTACTTTTATTTGCAAACCTTAGTCCGTTCTGAGTAGTGCCTAATAAACCTGGGTATGGATTTGCCTATAACCTTTTCAACTAAAGAGTGAAGAAAGGCTAAATAAAAAGGTACAAGCTAATCTGCCTCTAGAATAACGTCAGAGGCCAGTGCTTTTCACTTGCAAATATGGAACATCGATCTTTGTTGTTGCATGTTTACAGAAGGTGGTCTTCGAGGGTTCAGAGAGCATCAGCATATATTTTAATATTGCAGTTACTGACTTCAACTGCTGACTGTTTTTTAACTTCTAGTAGATTTATTCTAAATCTAAGTAGATTGGTTTCTTTTTTAAGTGTCTCATTAGCAGGGAAAGTACAACAAGCCTTAGAAAAACTAACTGAAATAAAAGGGAGAGACTGCATGAGAAGGCCTCCCATTTTTAGACTATCTGGCTTATGAATGCAAACGGTAATTATGGCCTAACTATTTGTGTATTACTTTACAGGTCTGAAGGTGAAAGTTCCGGAAGCATCAGGTATGTGTATGTTGTATTCTTTCTGACTTGATGTCTTTGTTCTAAGAAAATAATTTACTTAAAAAGCTTAACTTTCTTTAAAAGCATTAACTAGAAAGAGGTTTTTTACAAAATGCGTTTTTTATTTGTTCTACTTAACATGCCATTTGTATTTTAAATAAAGGATCTTCTACCTTGGATAAGGTCAGCAGGACATTTCCTGAATGCATCTATCTCCAATACAGTTTCAGACTCATATCTAAGTTTTGAGAATTGCAAAAAATTATTTCTAGATAGTTTCCAGTGTTCTTCAGTCAAAATGCATATGAAATGATTGTTTGCATTGGCAAAGCTGTGAGCCAGCTGCCTGGCAGTTTGAGGGGGCAACGTCCATGTTGGGGAGAAGCCCATGTGCTTGCTCAGTAGTCTCCTCTTCTTTACTTGACAGTCAGACCCTTCATTGGCTTGTTACTGCAGTACTCACTTGGAAGATTCAGATAATTTAGAGACTTTAATGTAATTAACAGATACTTTACTATTAACTTATTCATTTAGCATTTTATACTTGTTACCTCAAGGGTATTTTTTTGAACCTACCTCTTTGAAAGTGTGGCTGTGGTAGTCAAACTTGCAGAGCTTGTAAAAGTGCTCTAAACAGGGCTTGAAACTTTAAAATGACATACTTGAATCTGAACGTGTTCCGCATTCATTAGACCGTTACAGTTAGGCTGATGCCTTAATTCTCAGGGAGTGTGACCGTTGGCCAATGATAACAAGATCCAACATATTGTCTTTGGGTTCACCACAATACCTGCAGCTTGTTTTGGGGGTTGTCAGGACTTTGCATCTAAAGCTGTTGTATTTTATTTCTTTAAAATTAAAAAAAAGAGCCAGGACCTTCACTTGCAGAATTAAAAATCCAGTTCTTACCCATCGGTGTGCAGACTATGCACAAAACCAGGTGAATTGCAGAATAATCAATCTGATATCAGAAAAGATTAAGTCTGTAGGAAGTGATCAAAGATCCTCTGAAATGTTGTGGTTTTTTTTTTTTCCTTACAACAGAAATCAAAATCAGTATGGTATTGACCTGAGTTCAAGGCTGTGCAGGGGAAGTTGGTAGCATATTTTAATATACAGCAACCGAACTGAGCAAAATCAGAAGCTGCTGTAGATAAGATCGTAGCAAGGTGCCTGTACTTTATTCCTTGGGGTTTTCTAAAGGCCAGTAGGGTTGCCAGTGTGCTGGCAAGCTGCGGAAGAACTAATGCTGATCAGCTGTTTGCAAACTACAAGTAAGTCTGCAGGCATGTCAATTAACAGAGCTATAATTGAGGTTGCATTTTGACCTGTGATAATCATAGAATCATAGAAGGTTTCGGGTTGGAAGGGACCCCTACAGGTCATCTAGTCCAACCCCCCTGCAGTGAGCAGGGACACCGTTAACTAGAGCAGGTTGCTCAGAGCCCCATCCAACCTGGCC
>BOSO01008020.1:178427-247640 GCA_018403395.1 Gorsachius goisagi | reverse complement strand
CTTGAAGGTCTTTTCCAACCTAAACGATTCTATGATTCTTTAAACGGCAGAATCAATACCCCATCTAGTGGCCGAAGGCTTTCTTAGTCATTAGATTTTTATACTTGGGTAATTTTACACTGACACCCCCAACACCTTGCCTGGGAATTTGCCTCTCAATACTGTCAGCAGCCACCCTGGCCTCTGTTTTGTTAGCTGTAAGACAAGCAGAGCCCCCTTCATGGGGATGCTCTGGGACAGGGCTGGCCCCTGGAAGAATGGACTTGAAGAAAATCCCTTCTGAGAGACACTGTCTGCTAACGCTTCACATTGGACAGTGACTATCCCTGGGGAACCCAGCTTCTGAAAACCCTTCACTGGCGTGGGCTGGGTGGAGTTTTAAATACTGGATGTGGACGCTATGTAAAGATTTTGCTCAGGTTCAGAAAGTAAAAAGAGTAAAGTATGGCTTACTTAAAAGAATACACAGTTCTTCCAGGGGTCAAAATAAAATCCTGAGTGCTGTTAATGAAGCTCCTCATTTGCTTAAGGTTTCTTAGTGGTACTTGGTATTTGCCTGCTTTTCTTGCAGCAGCTTGCTTTAGCTTGAGCTAAAAAAAAAAAAAAAAAGTGCTCACATGGGAGTTCTAACTGTACTTTTTGAACTTCCCTATTACTCCAGTCATGAGACTTCCTGGTCAGCCTTAACAAATCAGTAAGAAATCAGTGATTTGACACGAGGTGACTTCACCCATCCCACCCACTCTACTTTTCGCCAGTGAAGCTGTCCCTCCAGAGCAGGAGTTTCGGGGGAAGGTGGCTTCCCATCGAGAGGAGCAGCAGTCACTGCCTCTGTTCTGCGCTGGGTGGCCAGGTGCCACTGCCCTTCCGAATTGTGGTGAGATGGAGAGGGAGGGGTCAGCTGATTTACACGGGCAGACATGTGCAGACTTCACAGTTTCAGCCAGAATTCCTAAGCAGTGCAGAGATTCCTTAAATCTCTAAATTGTGTACGTGACAAAATTCCGAAATTGATTTTTTTTCATGGGAATGTATTTTGAGTAACTAAAATTTTCCCAGGAGAGTGTTCTGTGATTCAGAATGGCACTTCTGGTCAGATCCAGAGCAGGAAAGTAGGAATAGGTAATGGCTAACATGCGTCAGATCCAGAAAAACTGATTTCAGTTTTCAGTCCCATCCCAGGACTGGGCCCGGGGTCTCACACGCTGGGTAAATGCCCCAGGCAGGGCAGCTGGCAGCTATCACGGATCTCCCTCCACCTCTTCACCGAGCTGCTCGATTCTGCACACTCTGCTAGTTGGACCAGAGATCCCAAGTTCCTTCTGCATCCAAGATCGTTCCAAGATCCAAATCCAAGATCGTTCTGCAGAACAGCAGGTGGAACACGCGCCCTTTTCAAATCCAGTGGAGGCTGAGAGATACCTGCCCCACAGCCATCCACAATCAATTGCTAGCGGCACGTTTCAGCTGAAGGAGAACAGAAGCTTCATGTATGCTGGGTATGGTACCCAGCTGCTAATGGTAAAGGTCAAAACCTTCTGTTCCCCAGCCCAACGGCCTTCAGCACGCGTCATTTAGTCCATCTGGTGGTAGCTCAGCAGGAGGACAAGCTGTGCTTCTATCAGGTATGGCCTGAGCAGTGTGAAACTAGGTTACATAGGAAGAGATTCATGTAAATGACTGCTTTGAGTTCATGGCCTGCTGACTTTTGGGTGCGTAAACCCATTTTGGTAGGACAATTAGAACGGTTCTGGCTTGGCCTCGGCAAAAGTCCAGCTAGTCTGCACTCCTGCCTGCTGCGGGAAGAGGAAGCTTAAGGGAAGACTGCAGGGACAAGGGGAAAAGAGAGCCTGGTTTTCACCCTCACGACTGCTGCTGATCCTCGGTGAGGGATCTCACAAACAGAAATTGCATCAAAAGTGTTTAGTTGAAAGTCTGCCTTTGTATAAGAACAAATATTCCCGACACGCTTCACCTGTAAATTAAAAATGATCTTAAAGCTTATTCTAAAGTCGATCCTCTAACTGATGTAAAGTGCTCTACCGACAGTTGTAAAGTAGAAAATCTATTTGTTTTTAAAGCACCTTTTGAACTTAAAGTATATCACAGCAGTTCTCTTTTTGAATGATTATTATTTTGCAATGCCTACCTAAGAGCAGCTTACAAATACACTTAATGGCTTGAAGGATTTTTAGATCAATCCATGCAGCTCTTGCAGAGAAATTGTCGCTATGGTTAAGCCAGAAGTACACTGAACTAGGTCACTCTTGCTTTTTAAGCGTAAAAAAAGAAAAAGAACTCATTGAACTCCAAGGAGGAGTGAAAAGTCAATGAACAGTGAAAGTTACCGGTACTTGGTAAAATTTCTTTCCAGCTTTCTTTGTAGGGAGCATTCACAGTAGTATTTGGATGGAATTCATGGATCTTCTGTAATGGCTGCTGCTCGCTGTGAAAGGCAAGAGCAACAAGTGCGTGGGAGTTATTCTGAAGTTAAAAAAACCAAAAGTCACCAGTAAAGCCCTGTCATTTAATGCTACAGCAAGGTAAATACCTGGTGCCTCGGCAGCTCTGATCCACACTAACTGAGGTGTTCTCTTTTCACCATGGTTTTCTACCTTGGGTATTTTATGCCACTTGGTTGCCCTGAGGTGAAGTACGCAACCCTTTTTCAGCAGAGAAAGCCAGTCCTGAATAAAATCTGCTCAATTACAACACTTTCCAAATAGGAGCCAGAGCAGCACTTCCCAGAGGTCAGTTCACAGCCTCCCAATGGCTCTCCCGTGCCCCCCTCGCTAAGGGCACGGCGGGGCGGCTGCGGGCGCCTGGTTAGCACTGCACTGGGTGGGATGGCGCTCCTGGAAATCCCCATGAGCCAAAGTGCTCCTCGCTCCGGCAAACACAGGGGTGCAGCTAAAGAAATTTGGAGGTAGAGTATTTCTTTGCAAATTCTCTATAAAGAGGAGGAGGATCACACAGTTCCTTGGAGGTCCTCAGCCATCAAACAGCAGGCTCCGAGGCCAGATCTTCTTAATGAGCGACGGGTTAAAAAATGATGGCTAATGCAGTAACTCCCATGCAGGGAGATCTCAGGAGACTCTTGGCTTAAGTCACTTTTATACAAGCTATTTCAGTGTAGTACTGGAAATTTCATGGCTTCTGATGTATCTGTAGGGATAAAGATGTTGATTAGATCATTACATTTCGTCCAGCACAGTCTATTTCTGGATGTTCCTTTCTAATACGTTTGGAGACCAGCAAATATAGTTGAATTTATTTATAGTACCAGAATAAATGAAAAATGCTTCTTTCTATATAAGCATTTGAAAAAGCTGTTGTTTTCCCTCTTTTGCAAGGACAAGTACTTTTAATATGCCATTCGGATGTGTTCAGTGAATGAACGTACAGGAGCCTAAGTTCACAGTTATTTTTATTTAGCAGATGTAGAAGTTTCCAAGGAAGGGGATTCTGAAAATAGTTGCAAGTCTCTGGTGTTGCTCAGCATTTCAAGAATAGTTATTTCTGCCTTCCCTTGAAGACGTATCTTAACTTGTCAGTCCCATGAAAACTCAGGCTGTTCAATATCTAAAAATTATGTCTAATGGGTTTTAAGTTAAGGAACAAATTAGGAAAAAAGTGTGAGCCCGAGACTGTCTCATGTTGCTTGTTACTTTCTGAAGGGATCAAAAAATTTTCAGGTGTGTCCTTTTGATCCTGGTAGTTTAATAACGGGCCGTTTAAAAAGGCTTTTGATGTTTCTGCAGAGATACCATACCTCTGACCTCCGAATTCCTCCGGGGGCTTTGTCCTTTTGGGCAAGGGCTCGCGTCCTCCATTTTCGCAGGGGAAAGTCCTGCTGTTGCAAGGCCTGACTCTGCAAGTCCAAGAAGAGTTTGAGCTCCCGTTAACATGCTCCTTTATGGTAAAATACAGATGGCAGAAATGTTGCAGCAACAAAAATTGGCTTTTTAGGAGACAAGATTTAAGGACCCTCTATATCAGGTTCTTAAAGCAGACTGGAAAAAGCAAATATTAACACACCATGTTGCCATCACAAAGCCACATCTCGTCTATCTTTGCATTGAAATAAAGTCCTGACACAGCTGCTTTTACTGCCAGTTGCTGGAAGGTGACTTTCTCATTCACTTCCATGCCCTTCTTCTTGTCAAAACTGGAAAACTCAAAGCTTTAAGGAAATGAAAAGAAAGAAAAGTTTTTCTCATTTCTGGCTTGTGCTTGGATCTTATTCTCATTACGTGCCTGATGAGAGACTGGGGCTTTAATGTTCAGATCAGGGTATGTTTTAGGTTGTCTGGATGATGGTAATAATAGGCCTCCTCCACTGGATGTAACACGATCATCTTTGGCAGGAACCATGAGACTCCCCTGCTAAACATGGACAGAGCAAAACGGGGCCCCGAGTGCCGCTGGCAGCATCTGCAGCTTTATGAGTGACATTTAACAGGAGCACCCACCCAGCGTCCCTCCTCAGAGGAACTGGCGTGGCTGTGGGATTGCGTCTTCCGTCCTTGAAACACCGCCTGGCCGTTCGGGTCTGCTGGGAAAGGCGACGTCGCGCAGCTCTTGGGCGCCGGTGACCGAAACAATGAGCCCCTTGGCCTGTCCAGGTAGCCGAGGTGATAACCAAATTGCTTCCATGTCAAGAGCTTTGCCACTGGAACGCGGGCTCTCCGCACATCTGAAACCTACGTGTCCCCGCTCCAGCGCCGGGCACGCCCTCTGCCTCCTTGGGCTGCCTCACCCACGGGGGATCAGAAAACCTAACGGGGAGCACCTCGAGAGCGGGGCAGTGCCAGCAGACAGCAAAGCTGCTCGGAAGCATTTTGATCCTCCAAAGCGCGTGTTAAACTGAAAGCCGGGTCCCTGCTTTGTCTCTGCCTGCAGTGGTACATGCTGTGCTCAAGGGCTTTCCGCACATCCCAGAGCAGCGCTGCGGAAAGGTTCATCAAATGTCACGAAGCTTCTATATTTACCTGTCTGCATCACGGCCTCTGATAAATCATTCCTGGGCAGCAAACAAATCCAGTTGTACTGTGCTCTGCCAACGATTTGCCTGCATGTCTAAGCTCCAGATTGAGGACCTTGAGCCCCGAGACTTTGTTTGATGTGGGGATGCAGTGTGCATTTTATTTTCTGGCAACAGGGTTTTCTTCAAATAGTATGCTGTCGGAGTGTGGTTTTGTTAGTTATTTCTGCAAGAATATGTGTTCCTCCTCCTTTTCCCAGGCTCTCATTTGTTATCAAGGGCATAGTCCTACTCCTGTTTTAATTAAAACATTGAATAAAAAAATCCCAACTATGAACAAAACTGGGAACCATCCCATTTGGTAAAATCCCACTGACATCAGCAAGAATAAGACTGGGGGTTCCAATGAAATCAGCATTACCGTTATAAATAGTAAACCCTTCCTCTGCTCTCCTCCTGCCCCCCCCAAAACCCCCAAACCATTGCAACTAGCATTGCATCAGCATTTCCATGCAGAGGCTGGAAGACCCGTCGGGCTGGGGTGACTAACCTGGTTCTTTACCAGTACCGGGGTTCCACAGCTGCGCTGAAATACCACTCCAAGGACATCTCCTCTGAAAGAGCATCCATCTTCAAGGTGTCAGGCACGCAAATCTGCTTTTTAAGAGGGCTACAGATGAAGGGATATTAGAAAGCAAACACTATAATGTATTACTGCTACTGGAAATACTATAATCTCACGGGGAAGAATAATTTCTATTTTATATAGAAAAAGCAAAAACAAAACCCAAACTGAAAGGGGCCCATGCATCTAATAATATTGCTAACATAGGTTTGAGGCAAAAGCCGTATTTTCCCAGTGGTTTGCTAAGATGTCCCTTCTGCTATCCGATTTTTAAGTTTCTTCCTGTATTCGGAGATCCTACTTGTGTTTATTCCAGTGGTGTCAGTCTTTCTTTTGCCCTTTCTTAACATTCAGCAACAGCCCGTGCCCCCAGGCGCAGGACTCCCAGCCTGGCGCTCAGATCTCTCGGCTTCCTCAGTTTTAACCTGCCTGCGGCACAAGGCTTTTCCTCCATTCCCTTCTCTCTCAGGGTTTTATGCAAGGGTGAATTGGGGTCACCATGTGTTATTCACCTGCATTTGGTGTACCTGTCGGTAACTTATAAAAGGCAGCGTGGCTTTGCTCTCACTTGTCCTTTTCAATGCAACCGAGCCAGCAGGTTTGGTATGCTCTCAAGTTATTCATTCGTATTTTTGTCTGGAAACCAGTGTCTCGCATCCTCCTCTGCTCTCCGCTGGTGGAGATTTTCCCTTACCCACACACACTGCCCCGTGCAGCGATTCCACCTCACCTCCCTCACGGGCATCACCCCCCGGCAGGCAGATCTCCAGCAACCTGAGCGGCAGAGAGTCGGCTGCCTAAGCTCTTCCCCGGTCTGCGTGGTGTTCCCGGCTCCCTCTCCCATCATGGCTTTATTGCAGTGGAAAACACAGAATAAAATGATGAGGAGAGACCAGTGGTAATCAGAGAGCTGGATGAGACTTGCTCTCCCCTGTCTCTCCCCCTGATTCACGCTAGCCTAACCAGCTGGTGTGGGATTTTGAATCACAGTCACCCCTTGGGGCTGGCGAAAAAGCCAGAAGGATACACAGTGGGTTTCCCCAGTTTGAAAGTGCTTTGGGGTCACCTAGTCAGGGAGAAAAAAAATCTAAGCAAAGCCAGACTGCGTGAAAAAGGGAATTTGTTTGCCTGAGGGGCAAACAGGGGCTAAAAATCGCATGTTCTCTATTCCCAGTTGCTTTCTGTATTTTAGTTTGGAGCATCAGGGAATGTGGGAAAGAGGCGATAGGGTAGGGGCCAGGCCCACTGCATTTGAATGGTTGCACGGGGGGGATTTGGGATCGGTGAGGTGGCTCACAGGGCAGCCCGCAATGCTGCTGCACACAACGTATGGCCGTAGAAAGAAGTCTCAGCCCAGCTTTGCCAGAGAGCGTCAAAATCTGACTGAAGGGGGTAACCGTCCTCCACCCTCAGTGTCCTGCGGTATTAAAGAGAAGGCAAAGGACACGTGGGGGAAAGACGTTCATCTGGGGACAAAACAGGAATTCAAAAGCACAAACCAGTTTACTCTGCAATAAAGCAAAGATTGTTTTCCCAGCTCAAATGCGTGAAAAGTATTTTCCAGTTACATTTCACTAAGACTTTTATTGATATGGCAAGTGAAGTGAGATGCAGAATTATGAACATTTGGCGACTCCTATGAGAAAAAAAAAAAGCTGGAAATGCATGACATAGCCAGGAGCCAACACTTTCCTACAACTTTGTAAAAATGCTTCTAGATGAAAGAGACAACTGCAAGAAAAATTAGCGGATAATTAATAAAAGCCGTTTAATACATTATGGGCAGTGGCTAGTTTTAAGATGTGTATTTTTGTGATAAAATCATACAAGGTGTATGCAGGGGAACAGAGCCGTTCCTGCTCTCAGGGGCTGGTAGGACATCTCCGTGGGGCTCTCAGAAGAGCAGAGCGATGGCTCTTGGTTTTGAGAGGTTCAGGTGAAAATACCAGGCACTATGAGGTCCTGACAAAGCCCTCCCAAACCCAGGGTTTGCCCTTGCTTACCACGGAAGCACCAGCCTTATGGCAAGAAGCACTCACCAGCCCCATCCTTACTCACCCATCACTTTCCCCTAAATACAGGGGATTTCCACATCCCTTGGGTCAGCTGCACGAAGGCAAGATGTGAGTAAAGCAGCAGCTGTGTCCCAAGACCGCTGACTGCTTCACCTACAGCACAGCTAAGCCGTAGTCCAAGCGGGATTCCTCCTTCCCCAGCTTCACAACAGTTTAAGTGTGGCAGAAATCTTGCAATCCACATGAGAATGTTACTTCTGTAAAAAAAAAAAAAAAAAAAAAAAATTAAAAAAAAAGAGCAGAACCCTGATGTTGCTGTACAATGAGTCGATCGGTTGTTTTTTCTCTGTTTTTAGACCAGTATTTATTGGCCTCCAGTTACTCCTGGTAAGGTTTGACGGCCGCAGGAGGACTCGCTAGGCAATTCGCGTGCGTCCTTTCAGAGTTTTGAGGGACAGAGCAAGTGCAGAGAGGTGTTGTCTGTCTGCTGCTGCACCTGGGACCTCCAGAACAGTTTCTAGAAGCACAGTGAGAAGGTAGGAAGAGCCTTCAGAGCTGATGGAATGGAGGGGTGCTGATGAAAAGTCAGTCCTGACAGATTTATACAGATGAAGCAATACATGAAGTGCCAGACTACCTTGGCTCCTCAAATCTTCTGCGCTTGAAGTCCCCTTGTAGGCAATCATGAGGTGCTGTTCCCAGAAATGGGAGGGTGAAGTTTGAAAGCATTAAAAGGTCAAGGCAGGCAGCCGCCCGGTGTGAAGGCCCCTCTCCTCCCTCTCTCTCTTTCTCAAAAAAAGACATTACTGGGGACGCTGGTAACGAAGGGATGCTGTTTTTTAGGGGATGCTATTTTTTAGCAGGGCATGATCTGTGCAAAGCAACCCCTACTGCAACGAGCTCCCCTTTCACAGCCAAAGGGGTGAATATGAGGATGGTCATGCAATCACTTCAGTATCTCTCCCCACCCCGTGCCCCGGGCATTTATAACAAAATACAGAACCTTCAAGTTGCTGGAGCCCCTTGTGCTCATAGTAGACAGCGTTAATCAGAACAGTTATTCATTACACATGGTAGTTAACAAACTTTTTTTTTTCCTCCAGGCAATCTTAATCTCAGAGTTCACAACACGCCGTAGGTTATTACAACGCCGCGTCAGCTGCTAGCTAGCTACTCTTGCT
The DNA here is from genome assembly GCA_018403395.1 of Gorsachius goisagi. Lineage (NCBI taxonomy): Eukaryota > Metazoa > Chordata > Aves > Pelecaniformes > Ardeidae > Gorsachius > Gorsachius goisagi. Next base: position 238,835 of record BOSO01008020.1, on the reverse strand, counting down.
CCAGTTTGTCAGCCTGACCGTATTAGTTTTTCTGCTGACTGATGAAAACCACGAGACACAGCGAGGGGATGCTGGGTCAGGAAAGCGTTGTGGGCTTATGGGTGGGGAAGAGAAGGCTACTGAGATTTATTATCCCCCACCCCAAACCAGATCTGAGGAAAACAGCAAATGCTTCTTCATTCAGCTTGCCTCTCAAACCCTTTATTCAAGAGCCTTCCCCAAATCCCCATATTGGCTCTTTGTAGCCTGAAAGAGGAAGGGATCTTTCCATATGCAGGTGCAATTCCCTCGCAGGGTAGGAGAGGCAGCTCCCTGCCAAGGTGGTTTTTTTCAGCTGGACTCCGAAGGGAGCCACAGCCTTTCCCTACTGATCTTTCTCCCTTTTGTGAGACCCGCGCCCCAATTTAGAACCCGTCAGCATGGAAGGAGAAAATGGGGAATGAAGGGAGCTAGCCAAGGGATGGTTTATTACAAAGCTGGTAGGCATCTGAGGAGGACACTGAACCCTACAAGGAAACACTAGCACTCATTTACAAACAGAACTCAGCATTTTTTATTCATTGATTGACTTCCTGCCAGTTTTGATATTTGCTACCACCAGAGAAGAGCATAAAAACACAGTACAACATTGTTAACCAGTTAGGAAGGCTGGAAGGGAAAGCAAATCCCAGTACAATTGCAAGTAACTTGGTGGAGTTTATAATTAAGATTTTCTTTTTTTTTTTTTTTGAACGGATCAGCAATGAAGCAATAAATATGCTGCTGCACTGAACCAACAACAGGACTTTTCACTAAGTTTGTGGTTTATTGCATTACAGTTTAAAACTAAACGTTATCCATCATCATACATTAGTTCACCAACCAGGTAAATGACACTTTTTTTCATGTGTTATATGCTAAATGGCTAAAATTATGCAAGTAGCTGAACTAGACTAGGACTAGTAGAGGTAGATATTGAATGGGCAGTGCCAGGCAGAAATATTTTGTAAAAGAACTTTTTGTCTTTTGTCACGAACAGTTAGCAGATGTAACATTCTCAATTAAAACAACAAACATCTTAGGAAGGCTGTTCTAAGATGCTTTGGATTTTCTAGTAATATTTCTCTCGCGATCTTCTTACACACCCTTTAATATGGTCCCTTGTAAACTGGACAATCTTTGTCCCCCAAGTTTTCTGCCATGATTTACTTGAAGACCAACATACAAAGCTAGAATCTTTGTGAACATACTACTATTTGCTTGTACCACTCTAAAAGTAATACACATTTACAGCCTCCTTGGCAAGGGAAGACTGCATTTATAGTATTTACAGCTTCAGTAATCTTTCTAGTAGTAAAAAAGCTATTTTATACTTAATCTAAAACGGAATTTCTATTGCCACCTCCTTGTAACTTGCTTCAGCCTCCTTTTGCCAAGCTGCTCTATCAGCTGCTCCTTGCCGTTCTCACTGCTGGCTCTATGCTCTTGGGAAGAAGAGTCTCTGCCCAAAACAGGCATTAAAACTGGTGTTTGTAGACTGCAGCTTTGATTTCACAGAAATGACCATGACAACATGACCATGAGTTTTGTAAAAGTGTACGCCCTTTGCTCCTTACTACATCCAAGAACAGTTCACAGCCTGAATGCTCCTGGAAGCAAGAGTCTTTCCCCGAGCTCTGCAACCATTTCGCTCCATCTGGAATTTTAACTTTCATTAACGAGCTTACAGACTGCTCGATTCCTTACTGATAAGACGGTCTAATTATACTGTATTTGCATCGTTTTCCTACGCAGAATCCTGAAGCAGTAAGTTATCAGACAAGCATTAACTCTTACTTCCACATAGTCCAAGCTATTAGGTACAAAACTGCATTTTTAGAGCAAGCTTTCTTAGTGGGAAAGACAGGGGAAAGACTTCAAAGCCAGCTAGCTACCCAGTACAGAACATTTACAAAAACATTTAAAGCAATCATGAAAGGGGAAAAATAAAATAATTTTAATTCAGGTATACTGAGAGCTGGATTATCGTTATCAAGTGGTTTTGTCAGCGTTAGTGGCCCATGTTCAAAGTGCAACTGTGGCGTACAGGGTGCAAGAATGACGGCACCATTGCTCAAACCCTCAAAGGCATCATGTTGGACAAAGATCTTCCAAGTTTTCTTATTTGAACTTGCTCACATGATACCAAAACTGTATTTGCACCTCTGGTTTCTCCGGCCTGATCTCGCCCTACTCTCACTGGTGTTTTCTACGAAGACACTGAACAATTTGATCTGGCTGAAGCATAAGGTGCTACACCAACTTCCAGGGTCTACTGTACAGCTGAAGCACCTCCAGACCTGGAAAAACAAACCAAAGCAAACACTACAGGAAGATTTAGTAAGCTAATTATACATACCTCATCTAGCCCTAGAGAGCTCCCTGGGAAACTTGGAATTTTCTCCCTATGTTAGGAGACAAACTTCCTTCTGTACTCTGGCTGACACACCACACCTCAGGACAGGATTCTTCCCCTATGAACATGGAAATATTAAGACGTCTACTGAAAAAAAACCCCGTAACTGTAGAAGAATATAGAGGCTTTTAAGGCATTTAAGATGCAAAGAAATAAAATGAGTTACTGAGTATCATTTTGAGACTGTTTTACCTGTTTGTTCACACATACCACGTGCCTGAATGCACTGATCTCCAAATGGAAGAAGCAAGTATCTCACCTATCGTCTTGGGGCAACCACTTTCAGTTACTTACAATTTAAGTCCACTTCTGACTCTGGCATTGCTTCATGCAAGTGCATTTGCACCTTCTACAGTCTCTATCTAAGGAAAATTTATCTTTTGAAGTTTCCTCCCCTGGAAAGATATCCATGGCCTATGTCACCATGACTGGCTCCACTGATGGTGAAAATACCTTTCTCCAGTGAAAATCATGAAGAATCAAATCATGTCATTAGTAAGCCAATGTTCTAGGTCACCCTGACCACGACTGCAATCCCTGCTGACCCGCTTTGGCAGCCAAACACCAAAGATTACAATTTTGGATCTCGGCATGCAAAGGAAAGTTTTTACTGCGGCATGGCACTCTGTGCTACTGCTTTGCAAGACTCATTGCATTGGATTGCAACTTCCATTTCCAGCTCTTAAAAACCCTTCCTCAGAAGTTAGCATTGCATCTAAGAGGAGAGATGCGAAGATGAAGGAATAGCAACTCCTTTGTCAATTAAAGAACCTTCTTCAGGTAAACTCTCGACTGAGTTTCATTTCCTGGGACTGCAGTCTTCTGGAAGGGGATGAGGAACCTCTTTAATCCAAAAGCATCATCTCTGAAGCACTATGGTAGCCTTCCAGCAAGGTTATGAAGAAGTGTCTTTGGGGAAATCACAATAGATGTGTAGATGGAGACTTCTGGAAGGCCCACAGAAATATCCTTTCCCACTTGCATAATGAAAGAGAACAAGTAACTTCTTGCTTTTAGTTCATCTACTTCAACACAAAAACAGGCAGTGAAAAAGTAAAGAAAATAATCCCACTTATAGGCAGCACCCAAAAACCAGAATTTTGGGGGAAATAAAAAGTTGCTCGATGCAATTCACAATCTGTTAAAAAGAGTGAGCACTCATCTGCCTCCAGCCAAGCATCAGAAGCCAAGAAAACAGCAGCAATACTCAGAGGCAAGGCCAAAAGCTCATAGCTTGTGTAGGCAAGATTGAACCATCTTCAGTAGTTGCAGAAACATGCAGTCCAAGTATCTCAGGCTGCAGAAAAGACTGAGATCTAGACGTAAATACCAGAGTCACTGAAAGGCTCTATAGGTATTCTAGTCCCTAAAAGCCCAGCAGATTAAATATACAAATACAGCAATACAACTTACATTTCTGACATGAACTACACTGCAAACATACACAAGAATAGTCTAACCATGAAAAGAAAGTGGTTCTGAATATACAAGAAACAAAAACCCTGTTCTTCTGACAGTTAGAAAACTACAAACCCCGATAAGTCTTCCTGGATTTCTTAACTGTACGTGTCAATCACTGAACTCCATGACGTGGAAGAGGAAGGCTGTGTATCCACACGACAGATACTCTGTAACTGAACTCCTGCAGCAAAGAAGGCACTCACTTTATAAGCTGTAGTTTATTTTCTGCTCTGTTTTATATGATGAGCCTATTAAAAAAAAAAAACAAACATTTGAGCACTTATCTATATTATTAACACAGTAGACTCGTAGACCGAAGCTTGACTTGGAAAATAAAATTCAATGTAACATTGGTGGAACTTAAAAGCCAAGTAGTAAAGCATACTGTGTTATAGGACTTCCCAGACATTCAGTATTTACATATAATGCATTTGCACTTTATACTCAACAACCACCCATCAGCAGTGACATTATTAGCGTAACTGGACAGCACAGTAAGCCAACCCTGAGCTGCACTCTAGTGAACCCATTCATTTTCAAAGTACAACAGAGATTGGTTTAAATATTCACACAATTGTTTTTCAAAACATTTTATTGCATTATATTTGGTACCTTATGTTTGACAAAGGAAATTACATCTGTAACTGCAGGAATAAGAAGCTGGTCTGTTATTGAAAAAAAATCTTGGGCCCCTTAAAAGTTACAAAGTCTTGGGCTTGCCTGAAACAACTGAGCAAGAAATATATTCTTAGAAATGTAGGGCTTCAAGTATTACAAACCTGTGACACTGTGGAAAAGTTCCAGAGGTATCTAAACTGCAGCACTTTTTTTTTTTTTTCTGCATAACGTGAACAAGGCCTGCTGAGGTTTTAAACTATTAGTCTCTTGATCAGTCAAAATGGTAGTCAGGAGTTCTCCTCTTTGCAACTTCAAGCCATAGTATGTTCTCATTTTGTTTTCACTCTATGTGAAAAAACGCATGCTATCTTTCTAATTAGTTGGTGCCACATCACAGTGCATAATTTTATTTGGTTCTTGCATTACAGTTTTAAAAAGTTTGGCCAACCTATAGCTGATAGGTTCATCTCAAGAACAGCAACGTTGATTCTCCCCACCCCACCCCGAGTCTAATTCAAAGAGAGAGAGAGTTTTAACTGGTTCCTTCAGTTAAAAACTGTGGTGCAAGAACACCAAACTGATCGTGTACAGTGAATTTCAGAGACACAACAAGCTTGTTGAACACACTATGTTTCTTAATTCTGCTTGATAGCCGTATGTCCCAGCATCCACAACATAACATGCTGCGGGTTTCTCTGTATATTCTGATTCACATTGCATACTTCCTATGGACAGAATCATCCCCGTATCAAAATCAGTCAGATGCTAAAGCCCCAACAACTCTTTGTGCTCAGTGAAAGAATCCAGTGCTAAAACAGCGTTTTTGCTGTCTGAGATAACAGTAATCTCACAAGACAAATTTAAGTAATATTTCTGCCACACACCTGCTCTGAGGGCTACAGGCCTCCAGATTTCATATAAATTAGTTTAAAAACATGGGTAGGTAGGTAAGGAGAAGGGGTTTTTTTCTTCAATTTTAGCAGCTTTTAATTTTTAAGAAACCGAACAACCTATATCCAGTAATATGTTAGACATTTTATATATATACTTTGTCAGCAGGATAAAAAAAAAGTAAAACTATTTGAAGGCAACATTTTTTTTTTTTCCTTCTGTTCTCTGTGTAAGTTAGAACAATTCAGCAGGTGCGTGACAAAAATATTATACACCAGATACGGTCCAATGTCATTTTTTTCCAATAAAGTTGTTCATATTTCATTGGCCAGTTCTTCAGGTTCTGCAGAACTATCTCCATTAACTGTGATCTTCATATCCTCTTCATATCCAGGGGGCATGAAAGCCAAAGCATAAGGGAAAAGCTTATGACAATTTGCTCTGTAAGTTTCAGATGCTTCTTTACAGTCTCCAAGGCTACCGTCACATAAAGCTTCTAATACCTCCATACAAGTCTAATTAAAGAGAAAAATAAAGAAGTGTTATGGTTTCTTAAGCATTTGTCCGAACACTCGCAGACCAGAAATACAAACACAGTACAAAGAAAACAAACTCCATGTATTGTTTTCAGGTTTCTATCCGTATCAGATGATGTTTTTTTAACTAGACACAGCATGAAATACCAGTGTAGTCAGATCTGAAATAGTGCAGTTTAAAAAGGGATTTAAAGAACAGCTAGAAATCTTGACTGAAAATGAAAATACTCAATTGTCACCTGTTCCTTATTTTCCTAGAAGAAAAGATTGTTACTAGTTGGCAACCAAGTAGCACGCTTACTTGCAACTAAACGTGGGTTTGGATTTATGATGTGCCCCTTGCCCCCAGTCTTGGGATACACCGAACATTTCAGCAATACGTAACATGCATTTGAATTTTAGTGTTCGCAAATAAAAACAAAGAATCCAGAATATATACTATAACTTCCTAATAATGACTTTTGTGAACGTGCTTTCAGATAGAATTGGAAGAACTGTGGAATATAATTAAAATGTAAAAATAGCATTAGCTGAATAACCACAATTATATGTGAAAACATTTCTGGTAGGGAAAAAAAACGCACAACATTTTTACATTTAATGATATGTGACTTCATTGAAGTATGCCTGTAACTAGTGAATCAAACCAGTGAATCGATACTCAGATATTACCACATCCTTCAGATATTATCTGCAGTGTCATATCCACTTCTGTGCACAATTTAGAAGAAAAAAAAAAAAAAAGTGATTTCCTGTTTTTTTTTTTTCCAACTTGTGTTCCAAACATGAGAAACCGACCCTACTGAGCTTCGCTAAAGCCCGGCAGCATTTAACATCCGCCCATGTTGTGTGTGCTAGTCTTTTTCCACTCCTCTGACATTTACTATAGCTTTTATTTGTTCTGTGTATTGAGATTAACTGCTCTGTCCTCCTGCTGTGTGGTTATGAAGTTCTCTTCAACAGCCCCTTTTCCTCACATTTGCTCTTTACGACACTGGCATCCACAGAAGGTCAAATATATCTAGATTTATGCCTGCAACGTGCCCTGAGACAGCTGGTCTTTACTAAAACGAAATGTAATATATTAGATCTCTTTGCACATGAAAATGCCTTTCCAAGACTGCCTAGACTCCTTCAGATTCTCATTTTTTTTAGGGCACTTTCAATTTTCCATCTAAAAGTTCAGTAGAACTCCAGCTCGTACTTTCTGTTGGCACCAAGAATGCTTCAACTGAACTTTTTCAGTTTTATCAGAATGCCGTGCATATCATCTTTATACACTACTGAGTCAGTAAACGCTACCTGTAATCCTACCATGATAACACCTCTAAAACAACCAAGCATTTTTGGTTACGTTTTAATTTTTCCCCAGTCCAATTCCCAGAATCCCACTGCCAGGCAAAATACACAGCTACAAGGCAAAAAGAATGCTGTTGAAGGCAATTTAATTTTTGTTTTCTAAATCTATTCATAATCTATCTTAAGCTCTTTGAGACTGCTCAGATGGTAACACACAAAAAAACAGTAAGAAAACAGTTTATGAAAACCACTAGGTATGTACTTAGGATATAAAAGACATGAGTTTGTGTCCCATAACCAGATCAGCTAGAGAAGGGATCTGAATCTCTAACATTCTAAGCAAATTTATAAATCATGGCAAATTGTCATTTCTTGTCTCTCCCCCCACACCCCACCTTGTCCAAAAATTGTATTGTGAACTTAAAATCCTTCCCAGTTAAAAGTTCTGTTCAACCCAGTGTATTTCCAAAGGGATGTGTTTTGGAAAATGCTGATTTTTGCCCACAGAAGAATAATTTTATTAGGAAGTTCACCAATTTTACTTGCAATAGATCTAAAAAAATTATTGAGTCCCCAGACATAAAGAGCACAATAAAGAAATAAAATGCCAGGGGAACTGGGAGAAATGAAATGTCCTAAAGTTTGCACAGCTTGCCAAGGAATATCTCTAATACTTAATTAAATATGCTGGACACTCTCACAGTGATGCCAAAGGAAATGGTTTGACTGGGATACAGAAATAGTTTAGAAAAGTCTAGAAGAAAGAAAGGACATTTTATTCCTTTTCTGCTTTGTCAGGTAAGGTTCTGCCAGTGTGTGGTCATCAGAAGAGAAAAAACATGCTTATTAATTCTTTATAAGAAACATCTGAAGATAGTGAAAAGAATTACTTTCTCTTGAATACTTTGAATTTCAAGTCAGAACCAATAGCCTTCCCCAATGAAGGTGGGGGAGTGGGGAAAGGGGCGTGGTGGTGGTGGCACAGGGAAATTATTCCATGACCACCAGAATGGAAAAGAATGTCCACATTTGGTAAGCTTTTTACTTAATTACATACTAAGGCCAAAATGTGCATAATTCACACAGCTTGCAGGAGGATGAATATGGAGAGCTTTCAAGGAGTCTGAGCCACTAAGCCAATCTTACATGTGTGACTGTTCACAAGAGAAACAGCTAAAGCTCGGACAGACTACAATCTTTACTTATTGGGGAGCTTTAGTGTCTTTTGCCATGTGAATTCTCTTCTGTTTAATGAGCTTCCCCAATACCTGTGGCAATAACATGGTTTCTACTGCTATTTTCATATTACTACAAAACTAAATTAATTTAAATGTGTGAAAAGGACATTAAATATTTCAGTTCAGGTGAACTTGATACCCCTTTCTCTCACATGACAACCCAGCCTCCTTACCATTAAGGCACAGCAATCATTTCAGCTTCCGCTTAACCTCTGTAATTTGCACAAAGCTTCCATAGATATACCAGAAGCTGTTTACAATTTATAAATTTCTGTTACCTGAAGATTTCTGTTAATGAGGGATTCATCCAGGGTCATTGCCAGCTCCACTGCCCTTTTCTGACTGGAAGGATCTAAATAGTACATCATTTTGGCAGCTACAGGAAGAAAAATAAGCTTCATCACCCAGTGGATTATCAAAAATGACTTACATACAAACATAAAATAGAGATAATATGACTAAGAGGGGATACTGAACGCTACAGCAGTAGTTCAAAATGGAACCACTTGGAGCATTAAAGCTTGACACCTGAGCAAGCAGAAGGGTAGCTTTAAGTCTACTATTCAATGCTAGACAAAGCATTAAAAGAATAGGCACTGCCTATACTGCAGGGTAGGAGCATTTTGCAGTGTACGGTGAAATCCCTGGCAGTGAAGGTAACAAATCAGACCTGCTGCAACACACCACAGTTCCCTCCAGCACCACTGCTCACATCTCCTTCACACAGAAACAGGGGCACAGAAGAGATATGCACACAGAGCTCTGGTTATAGTATGGTGTCAGGACATAACCAGGACACGGTTCCAAGCCCCATGGCACAGATGTAGTTGAAGGGACTTGATGCCAGGAAAGATGCAAGAGTAAACTCATTGCTTTTTTTGGCCAAGTCTGAGCCCAGACTGAGCCACAACAGTAATGCCGTTCCCCCAGGTGGGTTGCATCCTGCTTCCCCTGTGGTACCCACTGTAATATGTGGTCACTACTGGCCTTTCGCAACAGGTAACCAGCACCATCTAAGCTCCTCTTGATAGGCATATCAATGCCTCTGGGTGTTAGCACTCAGCACGTTTCTCTTGGCCATCAGCCTCTTCAAATACATGCATCAAAACCTCCCCTTTGCAACTGGGAAATACTACTTCACATTCCACAGTTCATACAAACTATTTCACAGATGCATTAAATACAGTTGAAGTCTTATGATACATTCAGCATGCATCAGAAATTAAAACAGGGCAGAGAGGTCCAAAACTTTGTATTTTAGCAGCATATAGAAAGAAAAATTTAAGAAAACCACAGACAACCTGGTGGTCATATCACAAAAACAGAAACTGAAAGAAGAAAAGCATTCCTGATAGAAAGAGTGATTTTTACATCACTGGTGCTGATACTGAGATGCCACTGCTAGATAAGCACAGAAAATACAGAAGCGGGGCAGGAGAAGGATAAAGGCAAAATACCTGATAACCTATGTGGTAGTGAGTCATAGTTCTTTTTAAGGAAAGCTTCATTGAAGTTCTTTGGATTAGTTGCTCCAAAAAGCCGATTCATTTCTTGGTTTAACACTGTCCTAACTGCATCAGGCAGATCCTTACTTTCAGATACTATTGAATTGGAAAAAAAGAGGTTAATAGAGGTGAGCACAGGAAATCACAGTAAAATCTATTTTATGCATTTATTTTAATATTTGCCACTTTTACATTATTAATGTAATTGAAAAACATCTGAATGGAAGATGCATGAAATTCAAAAAGGTAAATAACTGGATCTGCTTGGAGAAAGCTTAACTGTGACAGTTTTCTGATAGCTTAGAAAAAGCCAAAGCCTTTTTACTCCAATACACTCTCCCCCTTACTGATTAAAATCACGGGCTCAAAGATTGAGATCATACGAGTCTGTTAAATGTATCTAGTCTGTAGCCATCAACAAGAAGGGTAACCCTTAGGGCAAGGGAAGGGAGAAAATCCTTCAAACAAGAAGGACATAATTCTAAGCCTTCTCCTCGCACACAGACACAGGCTGCCAGCAGAAAAGCCAGATTTCATTTCTTCACTCACTCTTTCAGGGGTTCACCATACTACTCATGGTCTTAAAAAGACTTATTAATACATGCTGGAACAACTTCTAAATCCAGCCGCAGTTATAATAAACAGACTTAATTTTAGTATGAATCAGTTGTTTAAAAAGCTTTCTAACACGTATTAAATATTTTGCATTAATTGTGCTAACAGTCTATAAACTAAAAATCAATGACAGTACGCAGGTTAGGCATCATCTGGATGCATGTACAGATGAAGTCGTATCAAACAGATACACACCACTGCTGAAGAGATGAATCATACACTCATGAAGCCAAGGATGACTAGAATCAATAGCAAAGGCTCTCTTCACAGACTGAAGCATCAGAAGGAACTTTTCTGGAAAAGAATGTGTTGGCAAATGTTCAAAAACCTGTGGTTGGAACTAACTGCATTATGTTGCAAGAGTAGTGTTTGAAATTAGAACGATCAGAAGAAATTAAAGCTGAGTGTACTGCAACAGCCATTTTTTTCTAACATGCATTTATTTAACCAGTGAGTTAAGCCTGTTAGAATATTAAGTAAATTTGAACATCAGTTCTTACAGCAGAATATTTAACTGATAATAGAATTCAAGTGTTTCAAAAGTTCTCATTAGCAACTGCACACCACTTTTTTACAGTGTGTCATTCTGCAAACTAGAGGTACAAACAAATAACTAGGGCAAATGCAAGCTGTGAGAATTAACTACAGTCTCATTGCTTACAGATTTAGACATGGAAAAGAAAGGGGGACAATCACCAAATGTTCAAACTTTGTTTTTTCACAGACTGCTCATGCCTGAGGTGTCAGCCCAATGAAAAGTCGCATGTCTCGACAGGGACTGACTCCTCATATCTCATCAATAATTCTTGCTTAAATTCTAATATACATCGCAAATTGCTTTCTCTCATTTGTTTTCTCACCTACCTTTTCGAAAATAAATCTCAAAGGCAAAAAGATGTGTCTCTATTTTGTTCTTCACTAAATTCTTCAGGGGTGTTAAAAATTTAATGGCTTCTTCCAAAGGTGCTTCAACCTACAGATTCAAGGAAGCGAGACACAACCAAGTCAAAGTTTAAACCTAATAACTCTACAAGAGAGAATTAGCTATTTCTGAGTCACATCAGGGAGTTACTTTCATAAGGCAATATGCAAGATGCTTAGATCCTCTTCTATTACAAATTTTGCATCTTTCATGCGACACTAGGATCTAAACACGACTGTCAAGTCTAAAAAACTGCTTTGTGATGGTTACAAATCACACTTTCCTATAGAGATACAAATTTTTGCCTTCTATCACACATCAGCAGTAAACACAGCTGCAGCTAAACCTGTGCTGTAATGGGTAGTATGGCTCCTCATGCCAATCCACACAGGGGCCTGAAATGTTGGTAAATGACTACTTTATGCCCATGACAGAGCCCATTCATGTGAGCTTCAGACAGGTTCCTGAAAGCTGCCGGGTCATAGCGACATTCCCAGCCAAGATGCTAACAGCAGGCTTGAAGTAACTAGGTATTGATCATCGTCTCGGGGTCTTAGCTAGCGGAAATCCAGTAAATGCACAGCTCCAATGCAACTTAATTCTGTGCAAGGATTCTTTACAGACATATCTAGAGGCTAGGGATAGGGAACAAGAACTGTCTGTTGCCCTTCATATTTACATTTTTACGGACATAAGCTACTCTCTAAGAATCAGATACAAAATTTAGTTGTCTGTCAGTAACAATTTAATAATGTTGAAACAATACACTTCATTGCAAATGACTGAGTTGAAGACAATGGTGGACACCTTATGGAATTCCTGCTAACCATATACTACAGCAGTTTTCATTTAAAAAAATGCATAATTTACATGTGCTGTCATGAGTTTGCATACATCAGTCACAACTGTGCACTTAAACTATTTGGAACCTATAATAAAACTGATTTCAAGGCTATGCCTTTAATACCAATACCAAAGCTACAAATTCAAAGAAGTCTAGGGGCACCCGTTTCAGGAAACTGTTCACAAGTGACCAACTATGTCAGAAATGGTTTTCTGGCACTAGGTACCAACTGAATTTGGAAGTGTCTATATCGTGTTTCTGATATTACTTTGGAATATAATTAGGGAATATTTGCCAAAGGAACACATTATATAGCTGCAACTACTCCCCATAATCTTGAAGGACTTCCTAGGTTTTCCTGGGATATACCATGATATCCCTGTACCCCAGAACTCAACTTCAGTACATGCCACTGCAACCATTTCAATCTTAACTAGCGCTGCAATTAGGTGCTGCTTCTTACTACCAGCGAGCTGAACAATGGGAACACCGACAATATTCTTCAGTGACTAATCAAGTTTTTTACATCACTTGCTTCCTGGCTACAGAGTGAAGTTCACTGTCTCAGCTTTCAAATACATCCCCTCAAGAACCAATAATATTCATTATGTGTGTAATGTGAAGATACGGAATACTGTATCTATCAGTACTTGGATACTATACTATACATTAATTTTTCCAGCCTATATGCATTTTTTCATTGTCTTTCCCCACATTTTTCAAGTGTTTTCCTGCTCCTTATAGGTACAACTTTCAGCACAAAAACAGCCTTCTGGGTCAGCTCCCCTTTATACGCCTCTACAGTTCTTAATCCAGACCTCAAAATCCATCTCAGTCTAGTCTACTACTATCTCCAAACAGCTTCTTTATCCTTTTCCCACCCCTCCATTCAAACCAAATGCTCTTAAAGCATTCAGTGTTTCAATGTCTCCTCTTTCATGGGTTGTCTATGCTTAATAAATAAAAAAAATTATGGGACATAAAGAGTGAATGATAATCACCTTACATACAGAATAGAAAGACTTCCATCCGATCAACTAGAAATAGGGTATAATCAACAAGTTAGTGCAATACACACATGAAGATAATTCCACCTCTAGCAAATGTCTATGACTTCAATTGCTGCCTTTGAGAACTAGGCACAAAAGCTGTGACTTCATCACACTACTGACAGTATATCCAACAAACTATTCCTAGAAAAGAATTCTTTTTAAAACGCTGCCTGTGAAGAGAAGCCATAAAAAAAATAAGTTATCTGAATGGCTTTCAGATTGTTTATGTGCTCACTGTAACTTTTCTAGAAATTTCTACGACTTGATTATTACATTAGTAAGCACCTTTGCCAATTTCTCAGGGATAAGTTCTTCTTTCGGTCCTCCGATTTCTTCATCATCATCATCTTTCTTCTTTTTCTGATTTCTCTGTTGCTTCTCTTTCTCGGCATTCTTCTTCTCCTCCTCCAGCTGTGCCTTCTTTTGCGCTCTTCTCTGCTTATTTCGTAGCTTCTTTAGCTCCTTGTCAGACATATTCGCTGTACACATGCAAAGGGCAAAACGAGACAATGTTGATGTCTAATACTAAGTCTCAATCAGCGGTCAGATATGATCATCTATTTTAAACCGTATCTACTAACTAGTAATGCTGCCGTTACATTTGTAAAAGCTTATTTCCTATTGATAGGTTATCTTACATTTTACACTGCTGCTTCACAATTCACAAATTCCCTTGTGAAATCGGGACAATAGGAGTTAGAACAATAGCGTAAGGTGGGACAACGCATGACTCCACAAATTCAATGCTAGGAGCAGAAGTGCACACCAGTACACATTGATTTATTCCCTAGGCATTACACAGCACGAGGTATGTTTAATGTAGTAATTAAATGGTCTAACAAAAATAAGATGAAACAGTCGCACTTTGGCATAGACGGTTCCAGCTTTGCTTTTAATGCTCTACAGACATCTTACATTTGATTCATATTCAGATCCTCTCTCCCCTCCTGTTAAAGCACAGAGAATTAATTTAAAACACATCCAAAAGTGGCTACAAGAAATTCTATTACACTTCTACATATCTTAATTTGAACCTGAAGCCACACAAATGAACTGAGACGAGAAATACTAAAACTTGACAAATTCCCCCTGAAGGACTCAACAGCCTCTATTCATACCATTTGAGGTGCCCCAAGCCATAATCACTTAAGTTGCTCTCCAATCAGAGATGAGAGGGGGAAAAAAAATATTGATGGATTTAAACATTATTTTTACATTAGAAGCAAGTTATTTAAGTTGCTACCTAGTCAAATTTTTGCATACTGATAAAATGCTTAGGAAGAGCTACCACCAAGCACACTTGCTTCAATCTGTCATTTCATGGACCATGTGTCCTCAGCCATTTCATAACACAAACATGTTTTTACTTAAGAATTACAATTGTCACTACAGAAATGGTAACTGTGTTATAATAACCAAAATAAAAACATCTACTTTTATGTGCAGGCCAAGTTCCAATTTGCCTACTTTGACTTGTGGCAAAACTCTTTATTTTTGACTACTACACTTGGTAACTGTAAGAAAGCTGGATCTTCATAAAATATCTACTAATTAGTGAAACTGCATATTTAATAAATCCTGTGGGTTGGATACCTGTATCAGCCTCGTGTTCTTTATTTTCATCTGTTAAGGGATTATCATGAAGTTTCAAATATATCTCTATGGCAATTCGTGCTGCTTTGAAGTAGAACGGATGTTGTCGAAGGACATCTTCTAGTTTTAACAAGTCCACATAAGACCTAAGGGTAATCTTCCTCATACAGTAAGTGTGAAAGTCAAACTGGTCATCCGTGATTTCTACAAAATGCTAACACAACATAACATAACATTATTTAGCAAGTATTACCAATCAGATACTGACCTTAACTTTTTAATACACTCTCCCCAAATTTAGTAAAAGGCTGCTGTTTGACAAATACACCCTAACTTTTAGAAACGTAAGTTAACAAAATCCTCCAAAAATAAAGTCATGGGCGGAAAGAACAGAAGGCATCTTACGTCAGAACAAAATTCACCCATTTCACAATCTCTTAACAGTAACTACCCCCTGACAATTTGCAATTTAAGGGACAAAGGTTCTATATTTGTTGTATTTAAACAGCACTTGACGAATTTTTCTTTCTTTTTCAGTCAAAAGTATAATTTTGACTTCCATTAAATATTGCATCAATGAATTCCGCACTTGTATCACACACAGCGTGAGAAAGTCCTTCCTTTTGTTCAAGATTTGCTCTCCTCATTGTCACCTGATGTCCCCTTGTTTTTGTTTGAGAAGCAATGAAAAGTCATTCCCCTCTTCAACTTCTCCATGTACTTATGAGCTCATACAACTCCATCCTAAACTCAGTTGTTGCTTGTCAAAGCTGAGCATAAAATAGCATGACAAGCTGACTGCAATCTCTTCATGTCAAAGTTATTCCATGGCATGTATCTTACTAGCACATTTTTAAGGAGGTGCGATATTCAGATGTAAATAGTACGACAGATTTATATAACGAAAGTACTGCTTCTCTAGACACTTAATGCCCAACACTGCCCTTTTGAGTGCTGCTCCACACCAGCACAGAAGTTTTTCCAGCAGTCTATAATGGTTCCAGGATTTCTCACATGAATTACTACTGCTCAGGAAAGACCTTTCACTAGTTACGCATAGGCAAAGAATTCTTCTTGTTGCTTCTTCACAGACTACGCTGTTGAACATTATGTTTCATGTGCCATTTTATCATTTAGCATGGAGACAGTGAAAGTGTGGTCCTTGCACTATTCACTCCCTTTCTGTGATTATTTTTATTGATAGATCAAACAACAGAAATCCTAGAGAGATGCCTTAGTAATCTCCATGATAAAATCCTTTTCTTGTAAAAGCTGAATATTTGCTCCTACTCTCTCTTTATATTTCTAATAGCTTCTTTTAAACTGTAGCCTAATTATTTTTTTTAAGGAGAAGATATTACATTTTTAAATTTTTTTTTTTTTTTTATATTTATTCTCTCCCTCTAAAATACAGTGGCTTAACAATAACCAAGGTGACATCTTTCCTTTAAGGCTGGGCTTGTGAACTCAGCCATATTCTTTTTTGAACTTAAAGTACACATACTCTTGGTTTGTATCCAAATAGCTATTCTTACGTACTGTTCCAAAAATAAGATTACTTCTGAGAGTCTTCTGTTCTTTCCTAGATCTTCAAATGACTTCATAGAATCTCTTTATAATACACAGCTTATAGTGGCATTTTTTGGATGAAATGTAATTTTATCAACTTGCCAGTAGCCAACACAAAATGAAATCTCTCCTGAAGCTACATGAGGTATACTCCTACTGCTCAGAAAGGAAACATATTAGCACAGTAAGGTTCAAGCTTGTGTTTTCCAACCTAGACAGCTTAACTAGATACGTACTCTCTCAATTTCATGGCATTTCTTAAGTGCTTCTCCGAATTTGTTCATTGCTTTGTAAGCTTGCGCACATTCTGTCTGAAACCACATGCACTGCATTTCATTCAAGTTCTCTACTGCCGAGGTTCCTTCCTAAAAGCAAAAACAGCATTATAAAAAACCCCAAGTCTCATTCAATTTGTTAACTGCCATTTCTTTTATCTTGTTCTAATTAAAAGCACAAATAAAGAGGCTATCAAAAGAATGCTAAACTTCAAAACTGGATTCCAAAAGTCAGAAATGCCAGAGTTAAGATGGACTTGCTTTGTTCATTAATAATAATAAAAAAAATAACATTCCTCTGTTGGACTTTATTGGAAGAGTCAGAAATACACAATGAATAGCCAGGTAGTGACCACTTAACTGTGACAGTTCTTCATCTTTAGGGTAGGAGAGACAGTCATTCACTGTTTTTAATACTGTGTGCACAAATAACACACTGCAGCATGGAGAAAAATGGCAGAAGAGTTCTAGCATGTGACATGACACCGACACCTGCAGATTTTTTTATTTTTTTTTTTTAACTAAAACTGGCATCTGGATCATCCAGAGACTGGCTGATTGAGCTAAGTATAGTAACTGACAGCAGTAGTGTGTTATTTCTTATGTGATCAGCACTAGAAAGCAGTGGCAAAGCAAAAGGAATACTGGTAGCTTTGACACCTTCCGATTCAGAAAAGGAGATTACAGTGGTCTTTCGAATCTGGCATTTATATATACTTGCATAGATCTGTAGAACTTTTGATATGCCTTTCAAGCTTAATGTCAAAGCCAGCTACTTGGGGTGGATGCAGCCATTCTGACTTTACTCTGATTTTGCAAAAACCAGGTTATTCAAGAATCAGCCAAGAGCCAAAGCTGGGAAAATGACAGATAATATTCAAATAGAAGGATAAGGACAATGCCCCAAATGCGATAGGAAGCCAGTCTTCAAACCAGTCTGATTTAGGCAGCTAAAAATCAGAAAAATTGTTAGTTCCATTTTCATTATGCTTAATTTAGGTCTTCTTTAATTATTGTTTTTTTAATTAGGAAGCTGTATTTGAGCACTAGACATGAGATCAAAAGGAGATGAAAAAGATTACACAGAGCAACATCATCAAATTCTATTTTTAAAGTTCAGTTTGGGGCAACTGGTATGCTTGCTTTTTTGACATCATCTTAAATCTGCTTAAGGCATTGAGAGAGGTCAATTAACCTAGATTCATGGCAATTTTGCATCGAAAACTCCACGTAAAGCAACTGAGCTTACATAAAACTGAACTTCCCCTCCCTCCATGTTTGCCCGCACAGCGCCTCCATTCCACAAAAATCCTTCAGCTTTCCCCTTATAAAATACCCCTCTCCCTCTTCAAGCTACCTTACTACAGGTTTCTCCTGCTCTTCAAGAGAGAAGAGAAAAATGGGACAACAAACAAAAAAGGATTACTACTGAGAACACGTAAATGATACTGCCGGTTTTCTAAAACTATCATTTGCCAAATATTCTGGAAAGACTACACTGAGCTGTTCTGACTTTCGGTTATGAAAGAATAATAGCAAGAGAAATCAATTTTAAAAGTAACTAACCCATGAGATCATCAAACCTGTCAGAATAGGTTATTGCAGGGACAAAAACTGATGCATGAAATTAAGCAATCTGCATAATGCAAACTTTTAATGCCAGCTAATTGGTCATGGGTAAGCAGCCACAAAAAAAAAAGCAGCTTTCCTTCATTACTGTTAAACATGGCCTTAGGGATGAAAGCTTGTTCACAAGAGGAAGACATCTCAGAAAGACTCTCACCTAGCAGCCACATAGAAATTTTATTCCAAGGGAAGTCTGAATTCTCTAACTTACTATGATTGAGGGGGGGGAGAAGAAAGAGAAAGAGAGACATGGGCAACTTTATCAGATATTTCAAGGATCCTATAGAATCAACATTAAACCCAAAGACTTCCGAGATGATTATTTTTTCAAAGTAGTCATGTCTAAAACAGGCATGCTGTATTTTTCCTACCTGGCAAAAATGATCAAATCCAAGCTTTAGAGTTTTCATTTAATACTATGGAATCATGCTTAATCAAGATGAATTCAAACCCTGATACTGACTACCATTAGTGAAGCAAGCTATCATAGTTGCTCTGAAACAGAACTTATAGTAAAGGTGAGTGGAAAATTAGCACAAAAAGTTATTCCACAAGGGATTAGGCCCACATTATTCAAAAGAGCTATAGTTAAACGCAACAAACCCTTGTAAACTTAGAACACATTTCTTCTGCTTCTTTAATGGAGTTTGCTTTCAACATATACTTTGCACATTTGGAGTTGATAAATCTGTCTGCTGTGTCCAAAGCCTGAGCCTCATCCATCCACCTTGCAGCTTCTTTAATATTTCCAGCATGCTTAAAGAGATAGAAATTCAAGTGAGATTCAGTAATTATAAGCCATGCACGTTTTACCCACTCACTGTTTAATATCATTAGTTATTTTTAGACATTTTAAAATAAATAGCTTTCTTCAGGAAAGCAATAGACCTTTAAAGAAAAAAAAGCAGAAAAATCACTTTCCCTCATGATAGAATTACAGGTCTTTTGGCACTAGACATTTTTCCTGAAAATGCTTAAAGGACACTTTGTTTGATACAATACTATAGTGTAGTTGAGAAATTATTTTCAAGTAGTTAAAAAAGGCGGGGGGAGGATAAGAACAGGTGGAAAACATTTAAAACGTTAACTAAATTTATCAGTGTGGTTTTTAATAGAAAAATACAACTTTAAACTGAGAATTCACATTTTGCCATATATGTGTCCTTTGTTGACTTAAAAATCTTCATAGGGGTTAATTCATACGCACTAAAAAACCCAGGCAGCCAAACAATACCGTTATCTAGAAACTCACTAAAACTCACCAAGTAATTTCCCATGGATTATCCATGTGTCTTGCATAATGCAAGCTTAACACTTCAATGGTCATGTCAAAAACATTACAGGAAAGCATATAGCATATGTAGAAGTCTTCCATCATAACAAATGAATAACCTCTGGTCACTAAGAACAAGCCAAACTTACCTTATAGATTTTTGCCTTCACAAGGAAGAGTTCTATCAAAGTGGGAGTACTTTCTATAGCAGCATTTATATATTCTAGAGCCAGGGATGGCTGTCCAATTTTATCATAATGTTGAGCCAAATAATATTGGACCCAGAGTAAAGTGGTTGGAGGTTCTTCTTTACCGTCATCTGGAGGGAGAAAAATGGAAGGAGTTGTTTTGTTCAGTTTACTAAAACAACATGCCAAAAGCAGAGTGCTATACATATAGCCACTGAAATGAATTCTGATTCTGTATCAGGCTGTCACAACAGACCTGGGAGTGTTTTCGAACACCTGGGTCCAGGTAAGTCCATTAACTTTTAAGTCTGTGTTTTGACAAGACCTGAGCATATACTGTTCCCTTCTCATACCGCGGTTTTAAGGGAAAGGAAAAGTGAGTGGGTCAGAAGGGAGTTGCATTTTGTTCCAACTAGTCTCTTAATGCAGTTTAATGCATGATGCAGAGTTCTTATTTAAAACTGTTTTAAATGAAGAGTATAGCAAAGAGTCCTGCTTAAACACAAGCGTTGCAGAGTAACAATGTACATTCAGCATTTACATGTTTTCAACCCATAGACTTGAATATTTTTAAACAAAACAGGCTGCCTGTTCCAAACCCTAGCTTTAAAAAGATTTTCTATTTCTACCTTTCGCTCATTTATCATCACTGTTCACCTAAACATATCCTAGAAAACATTCCTATACACAAGTCAGTTTTGAAAGTTGGAGGGCTCTGTTTGAAATCCAAAATACTACTGAAGTCTTAAAAGCTCATTTCACTGACTATGAAGCATAGCACCTTGCAGGGGGAAAAGGAGTGTGGGAGCTCTAGTCCTGCCCAAAGGTTCTGGTTCTTCAATTTATGGTATAACTTAACTGTGCAATTATATGCATTTTTTCATTTTAAGGCAGCAGAAAATTGTTTATTTGAA
Organism: Gorsachius goisagi; assembly: GCA_018403395.1. Classification (NCBI taxonomy): domain Eukaryota; kingdom Metazoa; phylum Chordata; class Aves; order Pelecaniformes; family Ardeidae; genus Gorsachius; species Gorsachius goisagi. Next base: position 217,982 of record BOSO01008020.1, on the reverse strand, counting down.
TGAAATTTAGTATCAAATTAAATATTGAACTGAAGTATCAATATGCCATTTCCTTAAACCAGAAAAGCACAAATGTGTTTGAAAGGTTTGGACAAATTCAAACAGGTACTGAGCGGCTATATTGTAGCCTGTAGCATTAAATTAAAGGAAAAAGTAGAACAGGCAACTTAGATGAGAATTTCATAATGAAGTATTGCATTAATGTTTCTGCAAAGCAGGGAAATAACTGGTTATAACCTCAATAAAAATGTCTTTAGCGATTAGGATTATCCTGCGAAGTTTTAACATATATTGTCATTCATGCTACCTTGATTCTTACACCATTATAACCCCTCTACCAAAACTTCAAGACTATCCTCTGTTGATATTCTATGCAGAAAAGTTTGTAACATAGAATCTTCAAGAAAAAAGTGGTTGGGCAAACGACTAAGAAACCATCATGAAGCTATCAGAGAGGAATCTATGAAGGCTGGATTCAAGAGATGTAGAACCATACCCCAGGACAAAACATTTGTCAGTCAAAACCTGGAAAATGTTTTTTAACTCTCAAATGAAACCCCTAAGAACACAAAACCCAGCCCCCCCCAAAATCTCCAATGTGCCCCTCCACCCCCCCCGCCCCCCTCCGAAGATTGTGCTATCAGTAGCTATTCCTTTCCATTTTAAATTTCTGCAATTATCGATTTAACATAGCTTTCAAATTTCACTTTCCTGGACAGTGATAAAATCAAGCCTTGAAAATAGAATACTTGAACTCAAAACTGCAAAGAGATGATCAGCTTTGTGGATCCAGCAAAACTTTTAGAACAACTGACTAGATTTTGAATACAGACTTTGTATTTGACAGCTTAAACCCATTCTAAGGATGGTTATGGTTTTGTGTTGGGGAGAGGGGGGGTGCAGAGAGGGGGAGGGAAGAGAAAAAACAGCATCATCTCTATTTCTTTACTTCCCACTGATTCCCTGCCTCTGAATGGTCATATACTTCCGTGAAGTATGCCAGTCTTAGCACTCACCATTTGGGTTAAATAACCTGCAGCTTCTTAGAGAGGTTTCATAACCTATCACGAGCTCTTCTATGATTGCCACCTACACATGCAAGACAAAAAAAAAAAAAAATATCTGTGGGCAAGATGGTATTTTATTTCAACTTGAACTACTTGGTGTTACCCAAACTAGTTATTTTTGGTAAGAAAATTCTGCAATATCCTGAATTCCAATACATATGGGAACACACTCAATCTTACACCTCTAACAAATTAAGACCAAGCCTCCACTTATGCAGCTTATAATCACGGAGATCTTAGTTTCCACATTTACCAACTTGGCACAAGGCTACGTATGCTTCTACTTGATTTCTTCTAGATATACTAGGCAATAATATACAACAGTGCTGATGGAGTGAGCACTGAAGAAAAAAGTTTCTTCATCTTTTTAACATGTCACAGTTACAAGATAGGTCATGTAAGAAGTGGGGGAGAAAAACATACCTTCTCCTTGTCTTTATATAATGACCTCAAAGTATTGAAGACTGGTGGGCAACCTTTGCTGAAATTCATCCTTAGAAACTTGTCCAGACATTCCTTAAACTTTTCACCTTGAGAGGAAAAAGACCTGTTGATTTTGTTTTACCACACATTACTTGTCAATTGCAGACTGTTTATGCTGTTAAAACATTAGTACCTAATCTTACCAGTATCTAAGTGTTGATCACTACCTGCTCAGCAAAAATGCACTTACCTGACAAAAAGTTTAATGGTAATCTTCTTGGAACGAGTCCCCTTGGGTATTTAGTCCAGGCCTCTTCATAGATCTTTAGCCTCTCCATCATATTAGCTGGAATAGAATTTTACAGTTTACTTTTTCCTTCCTTTTCGACAAGAAGGGAAGAGGGGGCAGGGAGTGATTTGTATCTGGTTAAAAAAAGGATCAGAATATACAGCAACTAATGGCTATATACTTCCAAAAGTACACTAATTTCCATTTTGTTCTTTTTAAAACTGCTGTACTAAATGACTTCAGATATTCAGTATCTGTAAATTCCTCTTCCACCAGCAGAAGACTAGCTGCTTATCTCTCATCTTAATCTCTCATTTTCTGCTAAAATGTTGAACAAAAGAAATCATGCAGGAGAATCATGCCTGTTTTTTCAAAACCTGTATTACCTACAACGTAAGATTAAGATAACAGAGACAGTCAAAGAAAAATTCTAAATCAAAACTGTTTTCATAGAAATAATTCCCTTCTTTCAACCACGCACAAAGATTACTGCATTTTTTTCATGTTTTGGTTTTAAATAAGACATGGTACCAACAATACAATAAATACTTCCGGCCTTTCTTAAAAAAAATCCCACTATGATGGTATGTACATGCTATGACTAAAAAGCAAAACTTAAATGGGGACATTTAAAAACAATAGTTTTATTACTTAAAGTGATACACATTTTTGATAAATATATAAATTCCAGATGTGCAGGAACAGCTTATTTACTACAACATATCAAATCATTACCTGGTTTAAGTGCCTTTTCTAGGCCTTTGTAGTAGGCCCAGTTTTCAGGATTTCGTTCTTGCAGTCCTTTGTAGACTTCAACCGCTTCTTCAAGTCTGCCAAGCTGAAGCAGAAGTTCTCCTGTGTGAAATCCAAGAAGTTTTAAATTAAGGTAACAAGATACTGAAGCAGTGTAATATTAATCACTCTACAGTAAAAAATTAGATAATCCTTAACTCCATGTAGATTTTAATTTCTCAGAAAAAATAATCACAGAGGCATCACAAACTAGCTGACAGATATGCTTTTACTTTGACAGTAGGTGCAATTACAGTAAGATTCTACAACTCGGACAGTAACTCTTAAAACTTACTTGAAAATTTAATGTTAAAAGCAAGATGCACATGTTTGTTTTTTTTTCTCACTGAAGTGACTGGTTACTTTAAGCGCAGGTTTTACTACAGAAGGCAATTAAAAGCAGTACACAGAATTTCATGTACATAGCATCTTGAATATCAAATTGTAATTGCAGATCTGCAAATGAAAGAATGGTTCTTCAGTCTGATATTTCGTAAAACTAACTTCCATGTTTTAAATCAGGTCATTGATTTGATTAATGAATTCTCAAGATTCTGCAAGAAAGTTTCCTTTTAATAATTCAATACAAGATACAACTGTTAGGTAAAGTCTAGATCTAACAACTATATAGAGCACTTTTGCTGATGCTGGAGTTAGAACAAAAGTCAATTTCCCATTTCACAATGGGAAGCTGTATGTTACAAAGCTTTGCTATTGGCAAATGTTAGGCACTAAAAGATTACACGCCAGAGGTGATACGGTGTCATTCTAGATTAAGGCAAAATTTTCTCATCCGGTTTCAAGAGGAAAATGCGAGTCAGCTCCACCTCTCTTCCTCCTTATGTCACGCAACTGACATGTAATTTTGTCAGCTAAGCTAGACCTAACAACACAACAGAAGCTGTGCCCCAAAAAATTAAACAGTTTCACCTGGTTGAAAGTGCACAGACTGCAAAAAGTGGTTTTGTCCTTTTGTCTGGTAACTTGCTAGAAGGTTTTGTGTTTTGTTTTGGTGGGGGTTTTTTTTGTGTGATATCCTATTTGAAAATCCTATTTCAGTACCAGCCTCAGATCTTCAACAAAAACTTAAGAGCACGTAGTACGTCAAAGTATCTTTCAGATAAAAGATAAATCATGAAAAGACACCCCCAAAACCAAAACTCCCACTACTATGTAAAACGGTCTGTGATAGTGTAATCCCTACATCCATTTCCATTTATATGCAAACCAACAGTGGAGTGTCACCTGCAATCACTTTCCTTGAGGAAGTACCATACACCTTCCATAATACTGTCACTACTCCATTCCTAGGTTCTTTTTGCAAGACAGTGAGATTACAGTTAGCAGGAATAGGGAACTAGCTATGACATCTACATGTATGACATTACAGAGTAAAAAGATTTCTTCTCTTTGCTTCAAGCAATCATCCAAACAGATTCCAGCATGGGCCATGAGCAAACAGTACCTTCAATAGATTGGAAGTTTCACAGAAGGACTGTACAAGCATCAAGCAGAAGAGGAACAAAGGATGCTTTGAAAAAGTGCACCTCTTAATAGAGCTGTAAGAATGAACTTCCATCACTCTGCAATTCCAGCTATGGAATATAAGACACAGTATTATATTGCTCTGTTATAATATTATGCAGAAGCCTACGTTGGGTTGCTCAGCTAAAGGGGCTATTTCCGTACTCCGCAAGAGTGGTTGAGTATAATTAAAAGCCTTCTACTTTGCCAAAGATGATTCTTCCCTTTCAGCAAGTGGTCTCCCTGTCATGACCACTGTCAAAGCTGTAATAGCACGGGTCTGAGCACACTACCCAAGCAGCATTTCAGGACATTAATTCAGGATCTGGAACACCCATCAGCTCAAGAGTTTCAGAGCAGAGTTTGTACTCTATTGATGGCTTATTAACCTGGGAGAAGAGTATGATATGCACCAAACAGCTGCAAGGCAAGCAGTCCTTTACTACCGCAGAATAAATTAATCTAAAACCAAATCAAAGATGAAGTTCCAAAAGATGGGGAAAGCTGACAGTACAGGCATTCAATTGTACGCTATGTGTTTACATGTACCTTCAAAAACTAATTACCTTTCGTTTCTTCAACAGCCAGTTTATCACAGATCTGCTTTTCGTAGGTACAAAGATGCTCCAAGGCTTCTTTATATAGCCCTGCCTCACGGAGGACTTGATTTTGATACAGCAGCAGTTCGCTGTACTCATAGTCTACTTTATCAGGCGACGTCTACATAGGGAAGCAAGACACATGAGAAAGTTCAGCCTTCTGGAATGCATTTGGGAATTAATGCATTTGACTAAAGAAACTGCACAAAGTTTTCACATCATGAAAGGAAGCAGTGTTTTATTTTTAGCTTAAGCAGCAATCCATACAGGAATTTCATGTTTTCCTCTTACCTGCTGTGTCTTCCTAAATTCCTCTAAAATTTTTGCTGCCATTTCATAGTCTTCCAGCAGATGGTAAGCAATAGCATAACCAATCCATGATGCTCGCTGTGCAGGTCGGAGCTGAAGCAACTGGTATCTTGTTTCCTGCAAGAAAGTAGCTACTAATTTTCCTGACTTTATTCTGATGCTCTGTAGAATCCATTATGCAATACTCCTGTCTTCAGTATTCTAGTATTCAAGGGATGTCACTAAAAATTAAGTTTTCTATATGCAAATGTATTTTTTTAACCAAAAGAAAGAATAAACTTTAAAACACTACGATGGTTTTGACTGAATGAACCCTCCCTCCCCCAAATAACACATCATGTCCAATTGAATATGGATGAATCAGACTAACTTTGTTAATGTATGACAGAGATGCTTGTCCTGTCTTACCACTTATGAACAGAATGCAATTAAGGATACTTTGGTTTGAGATGTGGGAACATTCACTATACACTGGTGTTTCAAATTCACCTTGGAAGTACATATGTATTAAATCATTACAAGTGTTGTTAGGCAAAATAGGTCACGCAAGTGCATCCCTATTCTTTGGCAAGAAGATAATTACAGTTGGAAGATGCAACAGATTTGCTCAGTAACATGCTGTTTTAATCTGAGGGAAAAGTTATTACTTGTTTTATTACAGACTCCTGAAAGGTGTCTTCAAGTAATTTAAACTAAAAGAAAAAAGTTACTACCTACTAAAAAAGCCCAAACAGTCAGAAGTAGGGGTTAACAAAAGAACTAAAACTAGTTACAGCAGCTTGATTAGAATGAAGATTAGTCAAAATACTGTAACATAGGAGAGGGTGGAAATTAAAGCTAAGGGGAAAAAAAAAACAACCCACAAACTTATTCCCGATTTTGAGAGTAAATTCACATTCTTCAGGAACTAGCATATGATCAGTCATGAATTACTGGCTTCTAAGCATGTTAACATTTAATCCTTAATGCATTCTATAATGACGTGTTCCTTGTATGTTTAGCAATTATGCATTTGTATTCACATTTATCCAGAGGCCAAAAGAACTACAGTTGAAAATGAATTTTGGCACCTATGCTAAGGTTTGGCTATCTTGTCTCAGCAAGACAGGAGTCAAATTTCTAAATTACTAACATGAAAAGAACAGTGATTAAGAAATGTCCTAACTCGGGAATAAGTTCACTGAGGACCTGTGTTAGCTGATGGTTCCACATGGCTCCGAGAACATAACTTGTTCTTAGCATACTAACAAACATTACCCCAATTTGAAAAGGAAATAATCTATGAAGAGACCAACTAATGTGTTTTAACAACCATAACTTTAAAGGTGCAAGGAAAACCTGAAAAGATGAAAACCTGACATAAAATACTATCCAAAGTCTCTCAGGTAAAAATCTCAAAGATTTTCTTTTTTTTTTTGCAAAGGAATACCTTATTACACCAGTTTACATCAGCTGAAAAACAGACTTCCAGGCACACCAATGTAATTTAGGAGGTACCAAGGTGGGTTTGTTTTTGGTTCTTTTTTTTTCCCCAATTAATTAAGGTTTGCATTATAAATGCTTAGGGTGACCGTTGTCATCTTTCCCTGGATGGCACAGTAAGAAACAAACAAATCTTCCATAGTCATTGTTCTGTCCAATCCTGAGCAAGCTGTACATTGACTGTGAGCAGCAACTACAACCTAGCCTGAACCACATAAACATCTCTGCAATATGCATAACTAAGCAGAACCTGCTACTTTTTAAGAAATGAGAGTATTGGCAAGCTAGACGTCAGCTTGCAATTCAAGAAAACAGGAAAAAAAAAAACCCTAACTACATCAGGAGTAGTATTTGTAGAGACAACAATAGAAAGGTTGTATTCCTCTCTACAGAAGTACCACAGGCATGACACTACAACCTTGCAAAGGTTGGTTAGTGTGAGACGTCACATGGCAAATACAGACAACTGATGGAAGGCAGCAAATAACAGGGTGTTGCAGTAACAGAGCGAGGGTTCCAATTTAAGTTACCAAATGCATTCAGCTTTACTATAGAATAAACAGAAGAAGAAAAGATAGCAATCTAAACATTTTGAGAGTATTAAATCAACAAAGAGGAGGAACATTCAAGAGTCCTGATCCACAGTCTTACAGCTCACAGGAAACATAAGGAAGTATTTGGACCCAAAGGAGCTGTCAGTAATGCCCAGGTTGGCTGGGAAGCAAAATATGGTGTTTCATGCAGCACCCTGCTTGCTTTGTATTGTTATCCACTACCAAGGCAAAACTCGTGGCTGCTGATTTAAAGAAGTAGGGATATATGGTAAAAAGTTATTAAAAAAATAGAAACTCCTTTGCCTGAATAACAGTCATCTGAACACACTGCCTCTTAACAGCAGGAATCCTTCCAAGAAAATAATAAAAAGACCAGGGATTGTTGACAGCTGGATTATACAGCATTAAAAAAGTAAGAGCAAACAATTCTGCACAGAGCTGAGAAAGAATCATTTAATATGCTATTAAATCCATATACTTTATAGAAATTGCTCAGTAGCACGTCTGCTTTTACTTTCATGAAGTACGGAGTAGCACACAGTTTTAACACTCTGGATCTAATACTGTATCTTTTTTTTGAAGTGTCATTAAACAAGTGGCCACCTTTGCTGGTTTCCTAGAACTTGATAATACATGCAGTATGTGTACTTACCCTGTAACCTTCAAGATCCCTCATTTGAATCTGTAGCAGAGAAAGATCTCTCAAGATTTGAAGATTGTCTTTGTCCCATTTCAGTGCATTTCTATAGCATTTGATAGCTTCGTCATACTTCTTGTCTGACCTCTGAAGAAGGCCATAGACATGCCAACCTAGAAAACTCTGTTAAGGATTCTACTAAATTTGAGCAGGGAGAAAACAGATCCAACAAGTCTCTGACAGAACAGTTGGTAAAAAGCTCTTAAGCCATTTTATAAACAGACAGTAACGTTATTGCAATCATTACAATTCTTTTCCTCAGCTGTACAAAGAAACTGCTTGCAAACTGAAGACAGAGAACTGTTTGCCAGTTACACATATAGGGTGCATATAACATGCTGTAAACTGTCTCTTCGCGTACCAGGGGAGGAAATCAAGTAATATGATCTCTGAAAAGACTATCAGGCTTACTCAAACACGTTTTTGAGTAAGGGTTTATATTAGACAACTGAAGTGCTTGCACTTCCTGCATTCTAAGTGTATGACAAGTCCTTATCAATGTAATGGCAACTACTAATGTTTTTAAAGCAAACCACACGCTTAAATGCCTAGTTCAGCCCACCACAAGTTTAGAGTCGCAGCTTGATTATAAAAAAACCCAAAACCATACATTGCAAGCCAGAATAATATTTGAGCTAACTGTGACTGCAAGGATAGCTGTAAAGCATTTGCCCTTTGAATAACTTAGACAAAATATTCTTATGTATTGGAAACAAAATTTAAAACTCCGAACTTGAGTTTGAAGCCTAATGGTACTGGCTTTTGTTCCAATTCTGTAAATCAAGTAGTTGTAGAAAATAAACCTTTTCTATTCATAAGCAAAAGCCCTGTTTCAAAAAGGATACAGACATGACTCTTCAAGTCATTCCTTAGGCCTCTACGCACAAGTTCATAAGCTTCCTCTTTCTTCCCTAGACAGTTTAATGTTAGTCCTTTCATTGCCAAGGTTTCTAAAAAAAAAAAAAGGATATATTAAATAAGTATCAGTTACTCATCTTCATTGATTTTTAAGCTTAATATAGCAACTCTAAATATGATAGAAATGCAAATTTAGACTCACTTAGCAGCATCAAGATTTTGCGTTCTTTTTTCACATGGAAAGCTATACTGGCATATTATTCACTTAAGTGTATCATACATGACAAAAAACTTTATACATTATTTTCACCAAAATGTGAAGCAGCATTTTATTTAAAATACCTTTAAATACCTTTCTAAAACCTGTCTGCTCTACAAACATTTTGAAGAGAGGTTTGGGTTTTTTTACTGCAAAGGAGCATGGTAACTACTCAAGTATTTATTCACAACACTGAGACTTCCACACATCCACCCATGCCAAACTAGTTGGCAAAGAAAAACCAAAACATTTCTGGACACTGGAAAGAAACACTCAACTCAGTAGTAAGGACAACTGCTTTTACAGTAAGACTATTCCTTCAGAATAAGCAGCAAACCGCAGAGCTGACAGACATACAGTGCTGAACAATATTCAGTCTCTTCTTTTTGTCTTGCACTTCTACATGAGTGAATAACAATTTCCCCTGAAAAGCGATTTCAGCAATGCTTACTTGTATTAAGAAACTTGCACATGCTATAATGAATATTAGACTTGCAGCATAAAGATAAAGAACAGCAAGCTATGACTACTAACTACTGGTAAGACCAGTCTTTAAAATCACAAATCTTCCCAACAGTAAGTGCTTAACATGGTGCAGGCTTCTGGACACACTGCTTTATGGGCAAAAGGTTAAGTGCTATAAATATTTATAAAACTTACAAATTATTACTCTATCCTAAAGTACAGGAAAAAAAGAGACCACGTGCCATTTGGAAACTTACCTCCATGTTCTGCAAACTTTGGGTTTGAAAGGATCTGTTTACAGAACTTCAGCCCATTTCTATACTGCTTATGTTCATAACACCTCTGTTGAAGAAGAATAGAGTACATTTATTAAAAAAAATTTAGAGTGAAAGTATTTCTGCACCCCCAAAATCAAGCATCAGTGCAGCTACGGCTTTTAGAAAATATACTAATATTTTAATGAACTGTGTTTAATGAGCTTCCTGTGATTAAAAATTCTTTCCATCACCAGAAAAAAAAATAGTATATGTTAGTAAGAACACAAATTTAAACGTGTAACTGAAGATACATTATCATACAGCAATTCCGTAGATAAGATACCACAGGAAGCGCAAAGGCCTACACAGATTTGACCTTCCTTTAACATAAAAGCAACCCTTGTGTCATAACGTATCTTGGTCAGCATTCAATTCGCTTTGGCTCAATTATCTTTCACAGAAACACCGTGAGATAACCTCCAACAACCATACAGGCAGGAAAGAAAATTAAATTGTTGGAACTTGGCTTAAACTATCTCTGAAAGCAACCTCTTAAGTTCAGTTTGAATACCACATATATCTCTTTTACATACACACTTTCAAAACAGGTATGCACTAACATTATCTTGCCCTACTGCAAATTAAATTTCCTCTGCAGTTTTATTAAATCCAACTCTAACCATTTGCTTGTGTAGGCGTTTTATTTCATTACGCAAGGTGACTGCAATGCAAAATGGCACATAGCATGAACTTTTAAAACCAGTTTTAGTATTTTACTTCTGTCAATCCAGTCCCTGTGCTAATCTTTAAATAGAAGCCAAAGGAAGAAGAAGTAATGTTGTAAACACCAATTCGTATGCCTTAAGTCACTTAAGCAAATACTAAGGATTTCTTAGGTTTCATTTTACTGTAATACCAATGCCCCGACTTGAGTATAACAGCAAAGAAACACACGTTGCCGGAGCACAGACCCAAATCCGACGGCAGCTAGGAAGTCATTCATAACAGGATCTCACTGACTCTAGTTGACCAGTTCTGGTGGCAGGATGGCTGACAGGAGTGTAAAACTGGGTAACAGCTGACAGTTTTCAAGTCATGCTAAGTAAGTGGTTGTTCAGGATTCCACCTTTCTTCCATCTGCTCCAAATTAACCACGCAAGAGCATTCATAAGCAGGTATGGACACCATTTGTCCTCTAAGCACTCTTATAAAAAAAAGTTGAGAGGCAGACCTAACAGGTCTTCCCATGAAGCAGAAAGTTCTAAGAATAATAATAATAAAACCTTAAAAAATTACATGAATGTTATGGAAATGCTTAAAAAAGAAAATGGCATCTCTGCTTTACGTTGCTTTTACGTCACAAAAGGTGTGGTTTCCAGTTTTCTCTTCCAAAGCACAGATGGAAACACCAACAACAAACTTCAAAGGTGTAAAAAACCTGGTATACCACTAAATGGATGTATTATCTTCGAGGTACTGAAGTCTGAAATACCAAGGCTGAAGACCAAGGGGCATCACCAACCAAGGATCTTGCTCCCCATATCCTGTCGCTACCCTCTGGAGAAAGGGAATCATGGGAAAGGAAAGAGAAGGAAGATGCTCAGAGAGAGCATCCAAAGCAAGACAGATTCAAAGAGGGATGTATAAACAAAAGAATGCTAGAATGGTTTGGATTGGAAGGCACCTTCAAAGATCATCTAGTACAACGCCCCTGCCACGGGCTGCGACATCTTTTACTACATCAGGTTGCTGAAAGCCTTGTCACCCTTGACTTTCAACACTTCCAACAGACAACTCCCTCAATCACCAAGGACAGGAAAAGTTAGCAGGGCAACCACCTAGCAAAGGAAGATTAAGGGTTAGGTGAGAGGAAATCTATATAGGAGTTTGGGGGTTTTGTTTGGGGTTTTTTTTGGTTGTTGGTTTGGTTTTTTTTTTTTTAACCTTGACTGGTTACTATTTACACTTTTTAGTCATTACCTGCTTTCAGGTAGCTGGCTGAGTCACTTTAATCACTGGTCAGAGCTGACAGAGAGCTTACAGGTGACAACACAACAGGATCAAGTTGTTTTTTTTTTTTAATTGAAATCATCAGTCATAAAAGTTACCGCCCAGGTCTCCTCCCTGAAAGCAGAATTGCCATTTGCTCCCACCTAGGTAGGTGTGAAAGCAGCAAAACCTGTCGCAAAAGTGCTGCAGCCACAGGAACTTAAGAATGTGTCTCCAGTGCAACCTGAGGCACTGTCACAAGCAGAGGGGGTACTTTGGGGTTTCACAATTTGCCTTTAAGTACAGCTGCTCAAATGCTGGCTATGAACATGAAATCTTATCTCTAAACAATTCCATTTTACATACTCTAAGAACCAGTCTTTCACCTTGAAGTTTAAGGAGAGTCAGCCAAGATGGTACATATACTAGAGACATGAAATATTTGCGCGTAGATTTTTCTCAAGAGTAATACAGAACTTACGATGCAAGGTACTTCATAACAAACTCACTGAGAATTTTAACAAATTCTCCCTTTAGGCTTGCAGGGAGTAAAAATTTACAAGTTTATATCCACTTATGCCTACTGAAAGTTTCCCATCAATCCAGAGAACACTGGGTAGGACCAATAAATTATCAGGAACTGATCATGTACTTGTATCACCTGAAGTACCAAATGAAGAACTAGCCATAGCTGAGTATATCCTCCAGCAAAGTATCATAGGTCTCCACTTTCAGGTGTTTCTAGGTCAGGACAAGTTTGAGTGATTTCTTACATACAATTTTGCCTACCTTTTAGGTTAATACTTTGAGCTTTTATTCTGTTAACAAACATTTCAAATTGTGTCATTTTATGAATTTCCTTATTCTATGTACGTATTCTACGTACACATTCTACATTTTCAACAGTGGGAAGGAAGGGAACAAATGAAATCAAGGTCATGTTTCATCCTTCAGGAAAGAAGATTGTTTCAAAGTGGGTCCAACAGCATCACTGAGATTCCATTACTTGAAGCCATGTATACACTTACCTCCTTCTCTGAAGAGGTTATGGACTAACAAGCTTAAATAAAACTGTGAATAAAAGAGAAGGAAGTCAGGAATGCAGTATATGCCACCATGGCTCGTACAAACCTTGGTGAATCTGTGGCTTCAAGGAACAGGAACATGAAAGAAAAGTCTTTTAAGAAAAAGGAGACAGTAAATATTGAAAAGGGGAAAGGAAGAACAAAAGGAATAACACAAGGAAAGATGAGCGTGAGTAATACACAGCCTGGGAGAGAAAATTCTTAAGGGAGTTGGTAAGAGGAGAAAAAAGAACCAGTAATAAAAAAAAAAAGATAATTAAAAGGTCTTCATCTGGGTAGTTTGTTTCCTCCCAGATGAACAGCTTGTAGCAGTCATTCCCAGGCCTCCAACCCTTACTTTGGGACAGCTGTTCCGCAGAAGTAACACCCTTCTCTGTTCCAAAGACCACTAAAAGAGCACAGTTGCCTCCTCTAAGATAAATCCCTGCACATACACACGTTCAAAGCCAGCAGCCAGAGCCTGCCTGTACCGCTCTACAGCGGAGCGCTCCAGCCATGGCTTGTGACATCATGCAATGAGGAAACATAAAAGCTGAACTTCTAAAGAGTAAGGTTAAGGCTAATGCTTTAAAAGAGAAGAACCCGACTCTCCATCAGCACTGAATCTCTACTACACATTTGCTGCCCTTCAAGGCTTTTCCTTTAATAAGTTACCAGATGTTTTAAGGTATCTAACAAGCTTTTCTATACATGCTGTGGCCAGAATTACAGCCTCCTCCAAACACACCAAGATTCTTTTTATACCCTTTAACTCATTTTCTGTATTTATAGCAAGGAAATAGCACCTTCTTTAATGCAATTCTACAAAGAATTAGTAAGATGAGGCAGACAGAGTATGGCTCCTTCAAAATCATGCGAGACCATAGCAGGTAGGAGAGAATTTGCATTTGCACCGCTCCCCCACCACCAAGTATTTATTCAGAGGATGAAAAGCATGGCTATTACTAGACAGAGACCGACAGTGAAATTATAAGGAACAGAGCTAACCCATATTCTCTAGAATCCCAAGTCTGAGGTGGAAGGAAGGCTCATCTTCTGGTGTTCAGATCCCTAAACATATCGGGGCATCTGTGCGGCATCAGTCTTTGGCCAGCAGGCATCTTATACATGCACACACTCAGCATGCCAAGCGTGAATGAATTCTTCTGCATTTCTTCCTTGATGGCTGCCATACAGAAAGGTGGAAAGATTTCACCATTTCCAGCTTACCTACATCTAGACAGCTAACTGCCAGATGGAGTTTGCTTCCACCTTGCCCCAGTTTTCCAGTTTTGAATCTTCCCTCTCTGGTGAACCTACTTTCTAAACCTCGCTATCAAACCTACAGCTAGCGAGTCAGACTGACTTGGAATCTTAAGGAACTACTCCGGTCACCCACAAGGCTATACACAAGGGCCACACTACTGATTATAGTTGCACTCCTAAGGCCTGATGACAACAGCACAGAGATGGCTTTCATCCAAACTTCATTCAGCATTGTTTTCTTTACGTATTGCATAAACAAATACATTTTCACAAGTGTGTTTTAGAAATTTTACAGCTGTACACTTGAAATGTACATAAGTAGGCTAATTGCTTGCTACCTATAAACAGGCAGCACATTTTTACCTCTGACATATTCCTTCCCTCTCAAAATAGACATTTTAATGGTCAAGCACATATGTTTCCAACTAAAAAGCAAGGATAACAGTCAACTGCAGCATATTGACATGCAGGTATGTAGCTCAGCATCAGATGCACAGCACATGGCAGACCAGATTCTGCCATTACGCATGAAATACTTTGCACATATTCACTTCCAGAAGAGCAAATCTTCTTTATCACAAAGCGGTCTTCGTGTCCTGCAAGCATTTAATAACTAAAGTAAATAATGTAAGAGCCATCCCACCTTAAATTTGCTATTTTTAAGACATTTTATAATCACTACACCATAGATTAAAGTGTCCTACATGTACAGTAACATCAATAGTAAACAACAGCTCTAACTTGGTATAATGCCAGGAGTTACCATGGGTCTTGCTAGAAGCTTCATAGCCCATTGAATCTACCCTGCCACCAGGTAGGACTCAATCTAAGGAAAGAATTACCTAGGTCAAAACACAGAATGCAGAAAACCGCCTTTCTAGCAGGGGCGCTTGGGAGGATATGCATGTCCAATCTAGCTGATTCAAGAGTGTTTTAAAACCACTTTGCAGTAGTTAAAAAAAAAAAAAAAAAAAGAAAAAAGTCTCACGAGAGTCCATCCCAGCTGATTAAACAGGTGAGAAGCAGACCCCAATGTGTCTCATGAGCAAGCTGAAGATAGCCATAGGAGAACAACATAAAGGAGAAGTTGCCTTTTGTCGTCTTACCTGGAAGAGTAAAAAATTAAGAGGTTTTTCCTCAAGAATAAGTACCAAAGCAAAGAAGGTACCATTTTCTCCCCAGCCACACAAAGGGGAGCAGTGGGGTGTTACAGACTGCTTTCTTTTTATTCTTACTTGGACCAGCACAGCTGGTTATAAGAAAGAGAAGGGTGAGAGTAAAAAGGATATAGCAGATCCAAGTGTGTGGGATGGGATCACATTCCCAATCGTTATGCCCTTTGAACTGGAATGGTAACAAAACAATAGTGTGCAATTTCTATTAAAAAGACAGGCTTTTGCAAAAAACAGTATGAAGAACATTTAGCTGCTTTATCTTCTAAGATTACGTATTTTCCCAGGTCACAGTTTTAACTCAAATATAACGCTGATTTTTTGTAAACTCCAATATCTACAAATTAATTGAATTACACGAAATGCAAACTCGAGTACTTTAAAACAGACAAACAAAAACCAAAACCACCACCAAAAACCCCATAGGAAATCACTTCTCACTGATGGTTACTCTGTTAAAGCAAGCATCCTAATTTAGTCGATGTTATGATGGACTAGCCAAAGAACATAATTTTCATCACCAAATGAATATCAAAATTGGATTCAGCCCCCCAAGACAATGGAGATGCAAGCTTAACTTCTCATCACTAGTCCACTGTACTCAGCCTCTCTTCCTCGGCAGGTGACACAGCCTGTGTCATCATAAGGAACAGTATGTTGCAGACTAGTTCCCATCACATACAAGACTTAACAGATAGGACAACTGATCTGCACATGGGCACAGGTAAATTTTTTTACTCGTGTCTGAAAGTCCCCAGGAGAAAGTACAATGGAGAACAGGTTGCTCTGCCAGAACAATTCAGGAATTCGACACTGCTATCCTCTTACCTGAGGAACTTCTTTTCAACTATAACAACATGCTCAGAGGTCTCGCAGCTTTTCCCAGCAGCAGCCATGAACACATACACTTGCGGCATCATATAGCAGTGTTGGCAACTAGAATGCCGTAAGACCTTTGGTAGCAGAAAGTGTTAGCATGCTTGGCCTTAGCATTAGCTAAGGTGTGCACTTACAATGAATGGTATGCATGGCTGTCACTCAGATGCTATTTCTTCCAGCACATTTCAGATGCAGCAACTAAAAAGATAGTAAGTCCAGGCGCTGCACAGCTCAAGGCTGTTTTCCAACACAGTTACTCTCTCTACAGCTAGACTAGATCAGGTCAAGTCACTAAGGTGCACTAATTCAAGCTAAATGTAGTAAAGAAGATTCTGAAAGCTGGAAGCATTAGGAGCAACTACTCACCATGAATTAGTGCGTCTTTTGAGCACTAACCATATCAAACAGCTCAACAGCTCTAGGCAAAAGCTTCTAACACATGAACTCAGCTTCATGACAAATAAAAGATGTATAAACCCAAGGACTGAAAAACAACCCACACAAACCTTACAGATACGTTAATGCTGAAAAGCTCTGGGGTAAACTTGCATAATTTTTTGCCGTCAAGTTGAAACCAATCATCCTCTTCTATTGCTCTGCGGTGTTGATGAACGGAACTGTCCTGTATAAGAAACAGCTTCAGCAATTGCTAATTTAAGGGACTAAGAAATGCTCCTACTGCACAGCCTGCCTTACTTTTTGGAAGTGAACCATACCTTCATAACTAGCGTTGCTTGGTAGAATACAACTGGAGGAACAGAACAAATTCAAACTGAAATTAGTTAGGAAGAAGATAAGAAATATGTGTACCTTTCCATTTAATACTGAGGCAGGGAAAAAAATCTATGCTATGTCTATGCTTTTGAATTGTCCCGATTCCTGCATTTGACAAAATCCAGCTGGAAACAGCTGCTGACAAATAGTTACAGCTCTTCTAGAAGTAAAACTAGAAATCCTCATTCATTGAAGCAAGACTCTTGCTGAAAAATCCATTATTAAACACCAGTTCTGTTGGCCACTACTTGCTTACTTTAATCTAAATGGGAGAATTACCATTAATTTGGCCATGTCAACTAAGATCAGCTGACTGCTGTCTATTGCCCTGGAACCCCTATGTTGAGGCTTCACCTCTGAATTTAGCATGAAACTGACTGCACTTCCCAAAAGATCCAGTATGGATAGGGTATACTTTTTTTTTAATGATCATCTGAAACAGCTAAGTAAATCAATTAAAATTCCAAGATATGGCATGAAAAGGGCTAAAGGAGCCCCCCACAAAAGGTTGTTCTGGACTTAAATGGGCATTTCAACTCAGCTGTATCTCACGGTATAGCCCAAGACACATTGATGAGGCTACTGACATTTTCTACCCACGTCCAGAGTACTCTTCACCCTTAGCTCCAACGTATGCGAGATGTTGTCTTGTAGCATTGAGCCATTGCGAAATAGTTAAATGTGGTTAATAAGATAAGAAAGGTTGTTCTTCAGCTTTATGAGGTTTGCTAACTCGATTGTGTGGTACACTCGATTGTGTGGTACCACAGAAGCAAACAGAAATCCTTGTAACAAATCTCACGGACCTCAGTTTTAAGGGTGGCAATGAATAATTGTTCATTTTCTCTAAATCCCCTATCAGTGAAGTCAGAAAAGACATAACTCCTTATCACCACTCTTATTGCATTGATACAGTGCCGCTGTGGACAAGAGATCCGAACTTAGGTACCCAGAAAATACAATCAGCAGAAATAATCAAGAAAACCTGTGAAAAACAGTAACAAACACAACTTGATGAAATTCTAGCCAAAATAAAGGACAGTACCATATAAGCTGGATCAAGTCCATTGCTCCCAATAAGATTAGTTTCAGATCATGACAAAAACCGCTTTGGCTTCAGCTAAGAGTATCTATAGCCACAACAATGTAAGACTGGCTATGATCTTACAACTGGGAAGAAATTAGGATGCATTTCTACTAATAACGTCTTTTACTTTCATAACTGAAACAGGTAAGGAGCAAAATCATGCTGCTCCTCAGAAATTTTACAGCAGGTAATCCTGTTTTTACAATTTCTGACAGCCCCAATGACAACAAATGGTCTCATTTGGTGAACAGGCTTTAGTAACAGCAGTATTACTCAAATGATTCCTTAATGGTATCCTAGAGTCTCAAACAGTAATTGATTTCTTTAGCAAATTTGAGAAATATTTCTGAAAAACAAGAACAGTGACTCTGTTTAAAGCAGCCGGTCTGTTCTTTACTTCCATTCCAATGTTCCAACCAAGACATAATTTTCCCTACTACTTCTGGCAAAGCCAAGCAGGGTATTCCTTTTGGCAAAGGAAAAACAAGTGATTGACATCTCAATAGCCAAGATATTGGAAAAGCCTTGTTAGCAATCCCATGTTTCAGATGAGATAGTATGTGGTGAAACTTCAGTGGTAAGCACACTTGATTACTGTAGTCATGCAAATGCAACAATTACTGCATACAAAAAGTGCTAATTTGTTTGGTTACTGATAAAAGTGAAATTCTGGAAATCAATCCATCTCAATCCACTCTTCGATCTTGAATCAAGATCACCTAAGAGATTTTCCAAGGCTGTCACCTCAGCAACATTAAAGTCAGCACCTGAACTTCTCCGAGACAAAACATTATTTTTAAAGGAATGGTGCCGGTGCAAGTATTAGTGAAGGAGAAGCACAGGTCTGTCTAGTTTGAAAGTGGAGGGACAGGGAGCAGATTCTGGAATGAAGAAACAGGAAGATGGCCCAACAGGAAGGACTTGGCATATTTACAGCAGAGCCATTGAAGAGACGCTGTTCAACAGGCTTTTTTATCATTAGGAAGTTCCCTGTATCTTTTAGTAGAATGCTTGTCAAAACCAACATGGAAAGGAAGACGACCAGCTCAAAGATAAATACCCTCAAGCTCAGTGACGTTACCGTAGAAATGACCAACTGAAGGTGAAATTCAAACCCCTCCCTCTTGCAGCAGACACCTTAGTTCTTGTAATGCCCCACTGGAGGACACAGATTCTGGCCATGCCCAGCATATAAGGTAATAGAGAGAGACAAAAGCTGCGTGGCTCTCCAGACATCATGAGGACCACAGATAATCACTAGTCCTGAACAAACTGAGAAACTCTGATCTGCCTACAATGTCATGTACACAAGCTCAGACCAGCACGGCATCCTGCTTTTTCAGTATGCTACTTCTACAGTACATACTAGAGTTACAAATCAGTAAAACTATTTAAAGAAGACCTGAACACACTTAGTTCCTCACCTGAATTGTTTGTTTGCATCATGAAATACAGAAATGTTTCACTTAAATACTTCGGACTTTTTTCTCCCTGCTCAAACCATATTCAACTAGAGGCTAAGACCACTAGCTATAAGGAGAAGTATTTCTTAGGAGCACAGAATATCTTGAGTTGGAAGGGACCCATGAAGATCATGAAGTCCAACTTCCTCCTCCTCACAGGACCATCTAAAACTAAACCACAGGTCTAAGAGCCTCATCCAGATGCTCCTTGAACTCTGACAGGGTTGGTGCCATGACTACTTCCTGGGGGAGCCTGTTTCAGGGACCAATGACCCTCTCAGTGAAGAATCTTTTCCTGATGTCCAACTTGCACTTCCCCGACACAGCTCCATTCCATCTCCTTGTGTCCCGTCGCTGGTTACCAGAAAAAGGAGATCAGCATTTGTACCATCTTACTCCACCAGAACACGATGACTCCCAAAAACTTTATCCTCTGCTGCTTAAAGGAACTGAAAAACTCTTCCACATAATATATGGCACCTCTAATAGCTTTGTATTTAATATTTCTTCAATACATTTTCAATACATTTGACTTCTACATCCAAACAAAAGTTAACTGAACAATGTCTTTGAGATTTGTGAAATAAAATCAAACATATTTGGTGAATAGTACCTGACCAGATACAGTGGCTGAATAATTTGGCAAAATGCCAGGAACATTCATCAGTTATATTTAAAAAAAAAAAAATTCAGTCAGTCCTATTTCCTACAACTACTAGTTTTATACGTGCTAGTAAGGGGGGGCAGGAGGAATGGAGTAAACTGCTTTTTCCATTACTTCATAGTGCATCCAGCCTTCTGGGTACCAAAGTGTCAACTTCTCCATTCCTTCAACTCCTGTATTTGCTATTCTGCCTTTTCCTCTGCCTCCACCTGAATTCTCAAGTAATCGTTGGGGTGCTCAGGAATTATGTGTGTCCGAAAGACTGACAGGGACTCAGTTAATTTTAAATGCTCACATGGATCAAAAACAAAAAGAGAAAAATGTGGAGATCCACCTTTCTTCTAAATACCTTTGAGCAGAACAACAGGAATATCTGCCTGCAAGCTTAACAGCAAATAGCTAAAACTGTAACAACAATATGAGCTAGAAACTTTCCTTTTAATGGAAGTGCAAGTTTAAGCAGACTGGTGATCGATAATCCTGTGGGTGTTTTTTTTATTCAAACTAATCATGCAGATTCCTTTCCCTTTGTACTGCAGGAACACTAAACTATAAAATCTCTTTCAAATGGAAAAATGTTTCTACTAGAACCTCCACATACCTGTAAAGTGACTAGAAGAGGTTGGTCTAGTTAGTGTGTTGCAACACGCAAAGGCAAAGTGCACACGCTTCTGGACTCAGAATTTGTCAGTTAAGCGGAAATGCTGGCTTGCAAGCAAATCCATATGCAAAAGAAATTTACTGATCATGTAAGATGTTTACTACAAAACAAACAAAAAGAAACAAACTCAGAAAGGTAATTATTGCCTTTTGCTATGGAAAGCTGGGCAACTTGGTGTAGCTTTCACAAGACCTTAACATCTAACGTTTGTGTTACAGGCATACTTCTTAAAAATGGCAAACAGCCCTTGGGAACTTAAAACACACACAAAATCAGTTTTCTTTAATTCCATTTTCTGCTTCACTTACAAAAATACATGGCTGTTACCTACGTCTGTGTTTACTATGTCAGTGAAAATCAGAATGCAAATGATTTTATCTATTTCTGTAAACAGTCTGTGTACCAGTAATCATCTATTTGAAGCGTAATGCATCCTTTCAATATCACTTGGGCTGGTTCCCAAAGCATCTGCTGAAAAAAAGGTCTCATCCAGGCATGCTCAACAGAACAACTCCATAGTCTGCCCAAGCCAAGAGACAGTATGTGCCAGACCTCCTTGTTAGCTGGCCCAGGGCTCAGAAGTCCTGCTGGGGAGCCAGCAGCCCAGGCAGACTAAAGCTCCTCTTCACAGAACCACAAAATATCTCAGGTTGAAAGGGACCCATAAGGATCATCAAGTCCCACTCTCAGCTCCTCGCAGGACTACCTAAAACCTAAACCATATGACTAAAAGCGTCGTCCAGACACTCCTTGAACAGGCTTGGTGCCGTGACAACTTCACAGGGGAGCCTGTTCCAGTGACCTCCTGCTCAGCCACCTGAGGGCCCACAGAACAGGCGGCAGAGGATATAGCACAATGAATCATTACAGTCTCCTGAAAAGAAGGCGTAGACCGAGGAGAGGCTGCAGGAGGAGAGAGGTGGAGTGAAGGCACAGGAGCAGGGAAGTAATGTTTCTTTGGACGTGCATCAATAAATGGGACTTTCTAAAAGACACCTTACTAATTCAAGTCAAACACGTAATCAAAACTTCAAAAGTAGAGTCATTATCTGTAACAAGGAAGACAAGTAGCTCATTAGCCAAATTTTCAGTGTGATAAAAATCCAACTTCAAGCCTTTTTATTCACCATGTGTTACAAAGACAACTTATCACAGGCCAGACTACATCACAGGCTCATCCCTGCAAGACACAGGAAGTCACCAAAATGCCAGAATAACTTTTAGCCTACCTGGTACCTGAAATTCTTGTATTTTTCTTAAAGATTTTCAGTTTAAAAAGGGGCAAAATGAAAATTGCTTCAGTCTACAGAAATCTGCTTGGACTGGAGCGCACCTTTCTCTTTTCTGACCTGAACCAAATTGCGAAGCTTTATCCAACTCACATGCGCTGAGCCAGCGTTTTCTCCAAAGAAACTCTTATTATTCCCTTGTTCCTGCCCTCCACAAAAATGTTCAGACAGCCACACACCAAGCCCAGAAAAAAAAACCCCAAATCCCAAAAAACCCAAACCCCAAACCTGTCAGTTTTAAACACAGACAGGCTTCTTGGTTCAGTTTGTCTTGTAACCATAGAAGCCATCCCCTCAATGCAAAGGAAGATGGGTGAGCGAGCGACAAGGCTACTACTTTCCCAGCTCGAAATACATCAAAACTGACACACTGAGAACAAGGCCATACCAAGTCCCAAGCAGGACTGAATCTTCCAAAGTAGAAATAAGTTTTACAGTCCGTTGTGTCTACTTTTTAACTGAAGCTGTGTGTCTCATGATGAGATGTCTGTACACAGAGATTTCTACTTCTACAGATTTATGTCATTTTCACAAAATATTTTGAAAAAAGAAGTGACAGAAGATTGCACACTCCTTAAGTGGCAGAAGTTTACAGAGCTGCAAGAGCGCTGTTACTCCAAGAGAATTGCAGTATGCTTCTTACATGATCTCTGGGAGGATCCAAGATAGTAGGCTAAGCCTTTTTGAAAGACATAAGTTTTTTAGACAAAACTGACTTTGGAGAGAAAATAATGTAGCGCTTGACCCAGAAAACAGAATCTTCTAAATAAATCTACTATAAGTTTACTCATTGTCATAATTCTGTCATTTTCCATTCACCCCAAGTCCTTAGAAACACAGGGCTCCTGCAACACGGCATCAAAGCGGAAACAAGTTCCTTAAAATGTAACTGAATTGTGCACGCTTTGGCGGTATTTGGACTGAATGCTATCTTAATCTCATTCTAAAAACCAGGTTTATTGCCTAAATTCTACTGCAGCTTCTTTCATCCGTGTGTCGGTCGCCGCCCAGAAAAATCGACTGCCAAACTTCAACAAGAGTTAGCTGCAAGTTAAACTTCAGAAAGGCTTCAAAACCTTCATCCTTCTCCACTTCCTCCTTTGAGAGCCATCTGCCCCACCGACCGACAAATCTGGTTGCTCTCTACGGCAAAAATCTGAGTTATAAAAAGCAAGAGCAGAAAGAAACGGGAGGGAGGAGGGTTCAGCGCAGCGGCTGCGGACAGCAAGCCGATGGACGCGGCGGCCACGGAGGTATTTTCACCGAGCCGCGGAGCGCCTGGCCGCGGCCAGCGCTCGGGCACGGGGCAGCTCCTCCGGCCCGGCCGCGGCCCCGCGGCTCTGCCCGGCGGCGGGCGCGGGTTTGGGCGGGCAAGCGGCGAGTCACGGCTGCCGCCGGCGCCCCTGCGGGGCCGCGCCCGGGCGGGACGGGGCCTGGGTGACAGGCGCCCCTCGGCCCAGCCTGCCCCGGCAGGAAGGGACCGGGGAGCCGCAAGGGCCGGGGCGGTGGCGCCGGGCCCGCGGGGCGGCGCCGGGGCTCGGCTCCCCGCCGGTCCGGGGAACGAGCCGGAGCAGGGGCCGCCACCTCGCCTACCCACCCCTCCCCTCAGCCCCTCTCCCCCCCGCCGCGGCCCGCCGCGGCCGAGCCCGGGCCTCCCGCCCCGCCACTCACCAGGATGCGCTTGAAGAGCGCGTTCTCCTTGGGCGGCAGGCTCACCGACGGCATCCTCCCCGCCGCTCCCGCTCCCGCCGCTGGCTCCGGCGCCGCCGAGGGGGCTCCGGGGAGGGGGCTGGGCGGGCGGGCTGCGTCCCGTCCCCACCGCTGGGTCGCCGCTGCCGGGAGCCTCCCCGCCGGAGTCTGGCTGCTACCGCCGCCGCCTCCCCGCCACCCCCCCGCCCTCCCTCCCTCAAGCCGCCGCGCTCTCGCCGGCCGCCGGTCCGGCCTCTCCCGGCCGCCGCCTGCGCGCCGGGCTGCCCCGCGCCGCGCCGAGCCCCGGGCGGCGGCTCACGTGGTAACTGAGCAGGCCGGAGAGAGGCGCCGCCAAAATGGCCACCGCAGAGGGCTTCCCCAGCCGGGTCACGGCGGCGCGCGCGCATGCGCCGCGACCCCGCGCCGGCGCCTGGCCCCGCCCTCGCCAGCTGGGCCGGGCTGGGCCAGGGTCAGGGCCGGCCCCCGGGGCGGCGCGGCGCGGCGCTCCCCGCCGAGGAGGCCCTGCCTGCCCCCGCCCTGGCCCGGTGCTTGCGCTTCAGGCCGTCACTGCTTAGCCCCGAGGGGCGCGGCGCCTCCTTCCCGCGCGGGGGCGTGAGGGGACGGGGCGGGCGGCAGGCGTCGCTCTGCCCGCACCCGCAGCGCCGGCCCGGCCTCGCCGAGCGGGTCCCACGCGCGGAGGGGAGGGGCAGCCGGCTCGCGCTGCTGTCAGCAAACGCCGTGCGAGGCAGGGGCGGGGGGGGAAGGGGGCGTTGCGCAGCAGGCGCCCGGCCCGCCAGGCCTCGTGCGGGGTAGCGCGTCCGCGCGCGGCGCCCGGGGGCTGGGCGGGGCGCGGGGAGGCCCCTCCCCCAGGGGGCGGAGCGGGGCCGAGCCGACAAGATGGCGGCGGCGCTGAGGGCTGCGGGGCGGTTGCGGCTGGCGGTGGGAGGGCCGAGCCTCGGTGAGCGGCGGCGTGGGGCCTCGGCTGGCCGTGACTCGGGCTACCGGGGGGCCCGTTTCGGTTTAGGCGAGCGGGCGCCTGTCGTCTTCTGCCCTGAGGGCTTTGCGCGTTAGCGGGTTGCGACGGCGCGCCGGGGCCCGTCCGCGCACCCGAGCGCCGTGGAGTTCGGCGGCTCAGTGGGAGGCGGGGTGGGTGTGCGCTGCTCTCAGGCCGGGGGGTGGACCTGCCGCGGCTGTGGGGGCCGCCCGCC
This sequence comes from Gorsachius goisagi, assembly GCA_018403395.1. Classification (NCBI taxonomy): domain Eukaryota; kingdom Metazoa; phylum Chordata; class Aves; order Pelecaniformes; family Ardeidae; genus Gorsachius; species Gorsachius goisagi. The sequence continues at coordinate 193,202 of BOSO01008020.1, read as the reverse complement.
CTCAGGGGGGCTCTGCCGGGGGGTGCCGTAGGGCGAGGCGGGGGTGGGAGCTTTCTGCAGGGGACGGTAAGCGGCGGCGAAAGCAAAGACGGGGTGGGGTATGGCTTCGGTGGCCGGGGGAGGGGGGGAGGGCACTGCTTTGCTCTCGTCTCCCCCTTGCATCAGGGAGTGTGTGCTGCGGTTTATCCCAGCTGTAACAATGCGCTAAAACGGCGTTATAGGGACAACTTGTAGGTGATAGTTGGATTTGTGTGGGGTGGTGGCTGTTGTGGTTTGTTTGGGCTTTTTTCCCCTTATTGTACGAGTGTGAGTAACTCACTGGGTAGTCTAATCCTGAGAAACATTAACGCATTTGTAATCTTCTGCCTTTTTAGCTTTTACTCGGTCTGCATTTGTTGCAAAAAAACCTAATTACGACCAACCAAACTGGCTCAGAGTTGGCTTGGCTTTCGGCACCAGTGCTGCCTTGTGGGCTCTTGTAAGTCTTTTCATCTGGTTTTGTTGTAGTTAACTATTCTCAAACACTGACTGCAACCTACTTGGTTGACTGGGGTAATGGATGGTCATAGGAGGTGTCAAGATTGATGCATGGTGTGTTGATTAGTTATGTTTTCCCAAATCTATGTTGAGCTTTTCTTTATAAAATGAATGACTTATTAAGCTTCTCTCTGTTGCAAGCTCAAACCGGCCACAACAGAAGAATTAATTCCTCAAGCCTGTTTGTTTAAGGCTTTAACATTCTTTTCCCCAGTCGATCTTATAAGAAAAAGGGAGAAGACCTAGGGATGTGCCTAAATAGTGTTGTGTTTATCAGACTACCAATACATTCTCTTCTCGCTTTTCAGCTGCAGTTAATCAATTAAGATCCCCTTTTCCTGAGCAAAATGCAGGTGTAAGGTGTTCCCTGTTTCAGAGAACTTGCTTGATAAAGCAAGCAGGGTGCAGTAGCTCTCACGAAGAAATGTGCAGGATAAGCAGCACTCCCGTGATGGCAATGCTTTTCATTCAGGGTGGGGTGGATTGCCTCTGGGGTTTTCCCCATTTTTGGGGGTGGTGGAGGATTGATTGATTGGTAGGAGCCTCCCCACCTCAGTCGGCCAGCAGAAAATGATTGAGAAAAGTATGAAAAAATGCCTCACTGGACAATTCATAGTTTACTCTGTATTGTCCCGGTTACATATTGGTTTGCATTCTGGTAACAGGAATTTTGCATTCTCTAGAAATCTCTGTTCTCTGGTTGCAGCTGTGCATTGCATAGCGGTTTACCATATCCTGCTATCTTACAGCTTGTCAAGCAGCATAATGAAGATGTAATGGAGTACGAAAGAAGAAAAGAAGAGCGACAACATAAGTGTACAGGATGTTCATAGTAAGCATGCACGCAGAGATGCTTTTGACTTAGCTGAACACCAGTTCTGCAGATCTCTGACTTCTGTTAACGATCAGGATATCGCACTGACTTATCTTCTTGCCTTAGGACTTTCCTTAATACTTGACATCTTGGCTTTTGCTATTCTTGTAACTCATTCCCAGTTTTAAGTGATAAGGTGACTGATTTATTTTTTCATATATTCATTTGTGTGCACATTCACTGCCAGCTTCCTGTCTTGGGCATGCAAACTTCTGGAAAATAACACATCTCTCACAGTGTCTGTGATAAATTTAGGTTGCAAAGGGAATACCTTTCAAGTGCTTTAGTGGCAAGGAGATCAAGGTTAGTAAAAATAGCTTACCTTTGCCTTTTTTTATTTTAGCAGGTCTACAATGGGAAGCATTTTTCTCAGTTTCACTCATATATTGGACATGAGATAAAGTCACTGCCCATGGACGTGTGTTGTAGTGACAATTGTATGTGGTCGTTGTCCATGTCAATGTAAAAAGCATAATTGTGTTCCTGCCAGCTAAAAATTCTATTAGGGATTATGGCCTCAGAGCAAATTAGCAATCCTTTAATGTTGCATACTAGGTATAGAAAAACTTGTAGTGCTGTGGTTATTTTTCCCATAAATATTTCTTTTCAGCTAAAAATACAGTATGTTGTGAGCTATTCCTTATCATATTCATCGCATCTGTTTTCCTTGTTGGTGAGACTTTTTTTTTTTCTCCTCTTTCTCAGGTTGACAGTATACTCGGTAAGAAGTAACCTGATCACCAGGTGACCTACAAATAAATGAGCACAGCAGAAATACAAAGTGTTTAAGTACTTACATGTTCATACATTTCATGTGCAGAACTATGAAATAAATTGTAAAGTCTGGAAGAAACTTGTGAAGGCTTTTCTTGCTGTTTATGTTTCATTCTACTGATCTTGAAATTGTTCTATGTGGCATTTCTGTTTCACTGTTTATGAACGTTGTTTTCAAAACCCTCTGTATTATTTTGGAAGATATATTAAAAAATCAGATATAAGTTCAGAGAAGGCTCAGCAAATATTCCAGAAGTCGTGTGCTCTTGCCCTCCCACCATTTTCATTGCTGAATTTATAAAATAAGTGATAAGCAAATACAAGAATGGCATTTATGGAAAACCTGAAAAAATGCGATCTGTACAAATGCCAAAACATGTATTTGCTACCTCACGCATCAAAGAAGAAACCTTCAACTCAGTCTTGACTGGGTAGACTTTAAAAGTTTGACCTTGTGACTTAGAGATGCCATTGCCATAATTAAAGTTCCATGTGTTTGCAAGCTCGATCTAGTTCCTTGAGTGCTGCTGTTCTCTGTTCCTTTGCGCTCTGAATTAATTTTTATTTTTCTTCCCCTCCTTTCCCCACCTCAAGCAGAAGTGAAGCTTTATCAGTGACAACAAAAATCAGAGGTGGCCAAACCTTTAAGTTCTGTGTGCGTCTCTTATTTTTCCTTGCTTTGCTTTTGCTACTGCATGCAAAGTTGAAATGTATTCTGTGTTTTCAGAAAGTGAGGATGAAAGGTGACTCTTGAATCTTGGAGACTGACTGACCTGCAGTTCATTTGTCTGTCCCTTCCTCAGTGGCTGTTACATAGGTTCTCTCGGACACCGCTGCTTTTCTGTCTTGCAGCTCTCTGAGGCTTGTGGGGGCTGCAGCCGGACCCTGGTGCTCCCCAAGGATCTGTTCCTTGAAGGTGCAGTGGTTGGCAGCTGAGGGGACAGTGCCAGTTCTGTGGCGTTTGTTTGGAGCAGTCAAGGAGGAGTGTGTGCAGTGCCTTGCCCAGGGCTTGTGTGGCTGTCACAGAGGAGAGGTTGGCCTTACCCCTGGTCTGCGTTTTTGGAATTGCTCGCTGCCCAAAAAGTGCCTGCAACCCCAGCGGTGAGACTGCACAGCCAGTGTCAGTCTCTAAGGCAAGCTCTGCCTTCTCTTTGTGCACCAAGGCCAGCCAAGGACAGAAAAACGCAATTGTGACAATCAGCAGAATATGGCATTGAATAATGGTTGAGGGAGCACTGATGCTATGTATAGAGAAGGGAAAAGTAATGGGGCAAGCATCTAACGATGTAGGGAGGGAAGGGCAGCTGCACAGCTCCCACCCCCAGACAGTCATCCCACAGCAGTGATTTGCTCCCTCAAGCATTTTGCTATCACTGCTGAACTCCTCTGCCCTGGTGTTTCACCCTGGTGCCCTTGGCTGTAGATTGGCTTGGTTCCTCCAGCTCTCTTTCCCAGGGGTTGCTGGGCTGGCGAAGAAACTTTCTGTTTCAGCGAAACAAATATATTCCTTGTCATCTTCCCCCCCCCCCCCCCCGCCTTGGTGAAGGCAATCCTGGTATCTCTCCTCGTATTCTGGGGCTTTGGGGTTTTTGGTGATGCCTGCTGTGGCAGGGCCGGCGGCTGTACGCGGGCTCCCCGCTGACGCCGCAGCGGCGGTACCCGCTATGGCAGCGCCCAGCGTGACCCCCGCGTTCCGGGGAGCCGCCTCCGCGGCGCAGGCCACGCCGGGACACTCCGGCCCCGCCGGCAGGGGCGGGCGGGCGCCCAGGTGCGCCGGTGCGTGGCCGGGGGGCGGGGCTGTCTCCTGCCCCGCCCTCCCCGCGGCGGCTCCGCCCCTCCCCGCCGTGCAGGGCGGGGGGATCGGTGTCATCGCCGCGGCCGCAGCCCCGCGCTGTCAGGCAGCCCGCGGTGTCCGCTACGCTCCCGGCTCCTGCCGCCGCCGCCGCCATGTACCTCTGCAGGGCCGCCTCGCAGGCGCTGGCCTCACGGCTGAGCAGGGCTCCCTCTGCTGCGAGCCGCCTCAAGCAGCGTGGTACGCGGGGGCCGCCTCGGAGCTCGACCCCGGGCCGGGTAGAGGTCAAGGGGACGCGCGGGGCGGGCCGGGCCGGGCCGGGCAGGGTGAGGCGCCGCCGCCCTCTCCGCGAGGGGGACGCGCGAAGGTCGCGGGCCGGGGGCAGGTGCAGGTGCGGCGGGCGCGCGGCGCGGCCGTTAGCGCGGGCCGTTAGCGCGATCGCCTGCCGCTCCCCGCAGTGTGAGGGGGCGGGCGGGAGCCGGGTACGGCGGCTCGGACCCCCCCGCCGCCGCCGCCGGGAGCTGGCCGGCCGGCTGCCTCCACACCTCCGCCGCGTTCCGGCCGGGAGCCCTTGCCGCCCCGGAGCGGGACCGCGCTCCGCTGGGCGGCTGGCCTCTGGGAGAAGCGGCTGCCGTGGGGCTGTGTCCCCCCGCCCGCTCCGCGGAATCAGGGTAGGTGGCGGGCAGGTGTCACCCCCCTCCCGCAGCGAGGGGGCTGCCGTTGTCTTCACTTTCACCCCGCAACAGCCAAAAAAAAATGGGGTAACCCCCCCCTTAGTTGGATAAGTCGGAGCGGTGTTTTCCGCAGTGGTCTGCTTGCACCGGGAGGGAGAGTGAATCAGCCTGGTGTGTTGCAGCCATGGCTTTTGGTGCATCAGGAATTGTGTAACCACTAGCAAAAAAAAAAAAAAAAAAATCTTGCGGCCGTGTTGGATGACTGCAGGCTCACAGAGCACTCCCCTACCTATAATGTGCAGCCTTTAAGGACAAGGTACTCATGAGAAACTACTACAGAACGTACGTCTAAATGTAAGAAGATCCATTAGGATGCCTGATGGTTGAAGAGGAGTCTGAAAAGTGTGTCATGAGACAGACCATGCTAAACATAATCTGGCACACGATGGCAACATTTTGAGATTGAGACTATTTTTGCAGCTGCCGATTGCAATGCTCAGAGCCATTTTATGTTTAATGAGCACCCTTTCAATGAGGCGTTTCTCGTTTGTGTAACTCACCTGGGATGAAGTAATGAAATTCAGCTGAAAGCTTTGTTGACAAAGAGATTTATGTGTCTTTTTCATGGGTCTCTTTTTGAGATGGATGGAAGAATCCAAGGCTGTAGCAAGCATCAAAACTACAGAAATGGTGAACAAAAATAAATGGCTAACAGTGCTATTATAGTGAATATGTACTCGATCAGGGATAAAATTGTGTAATCCTGCCTGTCTGCCCTGTTGGCCAATGCTTGAGGTTATGCGTTATGTGCATGTATGGAAATGTCAGCAGCCTATTTGAGAATGAAAGAATGTGAATTCAAAGGAAAACGCTTTTTCTTAAAGTGCTCTGTTACTACAAACTGAGGAGGATTTGTTATCTCTGCTGATCATGACTGCAGCAAGACTGAATAAGGACAGATTAATTCTTTTACGTACCTTAGGAACTTTTTCACGTTCCTTTTCATTTTTTTTTATATTTGTTAGGTAGTTCCTTAGTCTACATAGACTGCATCTGGTACTTGGAAGCTGATAGGCAGACAGCGTTGTGCATAGAAAATCTTACACTTAGGAAGAGCTCAGCCACGTACCTTGTTCAGTTAGGCACCATGCCCTGTGTTACTCAGTCGTACTAAATGTCGCTAAGCTGTACCTCTCCATTTCGTTACATCTTTTTAAATCATCCTTTCCCATACAACATTCAGATTCTGTCATTCTATTTTGTGATCGTACTTTTGCAGCACTTTACATCAATTTCAATAATGGTTTTTATAGCACCTCTTCGCCAGATGTCATCTGGGAGCGTTCCTGGCTCTTCTGGAGAGAACATGATTTACTATCTCCTTGCTGGTGTTGCTGCTTTTGGTGGTTTATTTTATGTAAGTGTTTGGAAATGGAGCTGTTTGAACTTTCTGAGTTGGCATGGTATAAGGTGTGTTCTGGGTTAAAGAATATGGTCAAGACGCAAACTGTCAATAGAATGTGGATGTTGTAGCATGTAATTAAATAGAGTCTAACTTAAAAATCAGTTCAGGAGAACTAGTGAAGCTGAATGACTATTGCCTGCCTGTTTTGCTGTTACTTTGATAGCTAGTGCTGTCATCATTCTTAGTGGAAAACATATTTAAAACTATGTGAAATGAATGTGTCCAAAGATGGAGTAAGGCACCTGCCTCTAACCCCTTGCCTCTTCTTGTCAACCACAAACGTTAATAATATAGGAAAGTGGGCAAGACAGATGTGAAGTAAGCTGTCTGAAGCCACAAGGGGAACATGATGAACCTCGTTAATTGGGGCACAAAGAAAGATAAGAATGCTATTTACTTAGAAAAAGCATGTTAAAGTTTTGTAAACATCATTTTTTGTCAAGCTTTTTGGTAACAATTCTCTCCCCTGCATCTAAATGTATCAGACTCGGCGCTTCATGCCCCTAAAGCCTCCATTTTGTAGCTTCCTTCCACCCCCCACCCCTCCCAAGATTTGTGATAGTGACTAGCACGTCCCAGAGAGGTACATGTTTCCCTCTCCCATAAAATAATCCTCTTGAATGGTAAGTAGCTTCTACTTGTTCAAAATATCAAACTTGTGTGATTGCATATCTGGAGGAATAACAAATTATCTTGCTGCCACTTTTTTAGCGTAGGTTTATTTTGGGTTGGGTTTTTTTGGTTTGTTTTTTTTTGGTTTTGTGTGGGTTTTGTTTTTTTTTTTTTTAAATAACCTGACTGTAATTGTCTTTTAAAATACTGTGTTCAATTCCTGAAACACTGCAGCACTTTGAAAGCTGCATGGTATCTTGTATTCGCTTTCTAACAATGGAGAAATGTGAAATGTATAAAAATGTTAGTATAGCAAAGTAGATTTTTTTAATGTTGCTTAGCATAATTTGATATGCCTTTTCAGATGAGCAGTAGCACTTGCTTAAAAGCCCTTCTTTCCCTCTCCCCTCTTTTTGTTTGGTAACTTTGTAGGGATGTAGCAATAAGTTTGGGTATAATTTCCTTTCAGGCCTACAGAGTAGTCAGTTCATCTCGCAGCAAGTATATTGAACATATGAATATTCTTCATGAGAGAGCTGAGGGGAGGAAAAACAAACCTTGGCCAAGCAAGGGTGAGTTGAGCTTTTCTCTCTTGTTCCCCGGGTACACGAGGATCTGGAACAGACTTCTAGATTGTCTGATCAGGCCTTAACCCTGTCCAAGTCCTTGTCTGACCTCTGTGACTGGGAGTAAAGACAAAGGTGGTTGTGCAGTGTTCTGTTACAAAGCTAATTCTGCACAAATGTGGGGAGTGGACTTAATGTTTAGGCAGTGAATCTGGCCTGTGATCAATCTGTAGACCGTGAGTCTGGCCTCTGATCAACCTGCAGGAGTCTCTTTGGATGGAAAGAGTTGATGTGCAAACCATTAATTGTATATCGGGTATTTGCATTTGATTTACTGGAAGCTTAATGAAACTTGACTAAATGCATAATGCTGCCAAAATTAGTTTTGCTCTTTTGTTTGTTGGGGGGAAGGAGATAATATCTTATTCTCAGTCAACAGTTCGGCTCCAGGCCGCGTGCCATCAGGGAACACAGTTCAATAGGAAAAAAGATCTACATTTTTTAAAAAATCTTGTAAATTGGACCCATTTCTTGTCCCACTACTCTGATTTTTGTCCCTTGTAATTTAGGGTTAAATGAAAAGCAGACACCACCTAAATGTATGGCAAATCCTTATTTAGCTCTTCATGCTTAAATAATTAGACCATGTTAGTTCAAATACTTGTAATGGAATGTTGCCTTTGTCTACATCAATTAGTGTTACGGTGGTGTTAATATGAAAGATAGAACTTTGGCAAGCATGGCCTTGCTAGGCAAAGCAATTAGAAAAAGTGACTTCTTAAGGATCTTTATATTTTTATTTAGTAGTTATTTTTAAAAATAAATAAATTAAGCCATAGCACTTGAAGCTGTTCCTTATTTTTTCTAATGCTGACATCTAGAGAACTGACAATACATTTGCATGCACACAAGGAATAGATTTGAATAAAGTATGCTGAGTTTAAATTTTGATTTCAATGTGAGAACACGCTTTGAATTGTCTGCCTCTAAACTGGTTTCTGTTGAAGTTGTTAGTTGAAGTTCCACAACACGTGCTTTAGTTTTAGAACTTTAAAATTACAGATTTTAAAATTTAAACTGGCAAAACACCTTAATTTTCTTTCTCTTAAGCAGCTGGAAGCAATACAGGTTTTAAACTTAATTCTTTCAAATGCTGCGAATTCAGCCACAATTTTAATGCAGTCCTTCCTTGTCCCTAAAATAAAAAATCTAGCCAGGACCAAAGTAGGTATTTTTTCCTAGTGACCTCATTGTCTGCTGTTCAGGGAAGAAATGAGGGTCACACTTGTTACGTTCTGGCTAGCATAGTCAGAAGACCATGGTAGGTGTGAAAGCATTAATCAAACCTTCCAGGGCACTCAAAATGGTGTCAGTATATTCCCTCTCTTCTCTTAAGGTTCACTTCTGCAAGGTACTGCATTTTAACCCTAGTCTGCTAAAATGTTTGAGCGGGATGGGGTACCCCGAGCACCAGTGGTGCTGTTGACCCACTGAAGGCTATACTGGTGTTGCCTGAGACTGGGGTAAGAGTACTCCGTGCTCTGTAACTTCCCTAATTCTGACGTCGGGTACTCTCCAGACATCCCATAATCTGATGCCTTGGCGCTGCTTAGGAATTGACATAAACATAACAACCAAGGGCAGGTGATTGCTGCTCCTTGCTATTGATAGTAAGAAGTCCAAAACATTTCTGAGGCCATACAGTGAACACAGCTGAAACTTAATTCTTACATTATAGTCAATATTGAACTTCTGAATAAATGCTCAACCCAGAGTTTTTAATTGGACTTCTGAGTAGCTAATTCCAATTCGCAATATAAAACTACTGTTGAATCAGCTCTTTTTTAAATCCTTCTTCATTTCCTAACTGTATCCTCCTGAAAGAAGTTTCTGCTCTTACTTTTCCTGTGGAATACTCTGTGTGCTTTCTTGAAAGAATTAACGTCTCTCTTCCTCCCCTTTTTTTCCTGTTCCTTGCCTAGTCATTTTTGTATGTATCCTGTCACAGTGTTACCATAGTATTGCTTTTCCCAGAAGTGCCACTGCAGCTTCTTTCCCTACACATTCTTTAGATTCAGTTAGTCCTTGCACTTTTTCACAGTAAGCATTGCTGCTAAGAGTGATTAAAAATTCTGTTCTCAAAGTAATTAATATTTTTTAGGGTGGGTCACATAAAATGAAGCTTAAAATAAGCTATAAACCAGTACTGATAACAATATAAGTTGGTAGATAGAAAAGCAGCATGCCAAACAGCACGTTCAGGGCAGATTTGCTACATGCCCTATGGTAGGAGAAGAACTTTCTAGCTGGGAGAACTTAATACTAGGGAGCAACTGATCGGAGGGAGATTCCTGATACGAATGACTTTTGTGGTTTCTCATCCCGAGGAAAACTCTGTCCTTGTGCCCAAACCCAAAATGTCTGTTCTAAAGAACTGCATGTAGAAAACAAGGCTGTCAAAACATGAGAAACAATCAAATGCTATTCTAGGCCTGTTTGTTTATTGGAGGGTTGAAATGATATTTCATGGCATTTTGATTAACGATATCACATTTAAAAAAAGATCTAATAGCAAATTTTCTGTAGCTCTTCTTAACTGAAAGCTACTCTCAAAATTTAGGGAGGGATTTAAAAAAGCCCCTGGCAGAAGCCTGACTGGAAGTAGCAGTAGAAAATCTGGGACATCATTTGAACTGTAAAATGATGTTTCCCTTGCAGAACAGTCTACTTGCTTATTTTAGCAAATACTGAGTTTTGTCTTCTATTTGCATGTGTCTCCTTTAAACTTGTTCCTGATTTCCTTCTTTTTTTAGCAATGACTTTTCTTTTTAACTTGATGAAAGCTGATTCAATCTTTCTAATCTATACTCTGCTTTTACACTTTCCAGACTAAAATACAAGGGAAATCTCTTTCCAAACCCGAGGAAGTTAAATACAAACAAAGGACAGTCGTTCACCATTGCGTACCTTGCAGCCTACCTTGGGATGACTTTATACCTTCTATTGTAAAACTCCATACTTGTGAGACTTTAAAGGAACTACCTATATGTTTGCAAGGCCAAACCATATTGAGCTTATTACTGAATCGGCTTTGTAGAAGGCAGTTCTGAGTCTGAGAAGCTGGCTGTTTTGAATGAATGCACTCTATATTTGACTGTCCAATAAAGTGTACTGAATGCTGAGCTTGGCTGTTAGTCTGTTCTTTGTGTAATCAATTTAGGGTTTTTTTTTTTTTTAAATATAGCATTCTCTTAAAGGGACATGATCAGGTTGCATAACACAAAGTTTTGATTTTTACTGAGCAATGGGTAGACTAATGTTTGAACCTGGATGCAAAGGGACAGGCTTGCAATAGCATGAGAAAAACGGGAATCAAAATTGATCTGTTCGGTTTTTAAACAGATATAAAAGAATAACATAAATTCTGACTATGTCTCTTTAAGCTCTTCCCTTTCCTCTTTATTCTCACTTAGTTTACACTGTATTACAAACTTTATTTCCAGTTCCACTTTTTCACAGGGTGAGTTGGTTCTAGTGAATGCAATGAACACTGGGTATATAACTGTCTGTTGTTTACTTGATCTTGGTGCATGTTTGCATGTTGATTGTGCATCTTTGTGGCTTTGTGCTGTTAGTTTTTAATTACTTGTCTCAGCTGAGTTTGAAGTAATGCATGATTGGGTAGTGCTGGGTTTTTCAGATTCTAAAGGGTCCAACCCACAGCAGAGTAGACAAGTATTTAAAAGACAGCTAGGACTTGTAAAAAGAAAACGGTCAGTCATAAGTGCTCATATCTCCAGTAAAGTGAGTCTGACCACTTACAATTAACAAGTTACTTTCTTACTTATATACAGCTAGTTTCAGTAAGGGTCCCCTGTTCTGCCACACAGATCTCACCTTTCTTACTTGAGTGCTACAGCTCTTGCAGCGGTCACAGTGCATTCAACATAGCTTTAAAGCAAGCAGGGTGAATAGGGATAGCAGAGTAGCACAGAATACCTGTGGCAGTGTAGGGCTAAGGGGTAGCACAAAACCTGTCTGAAAACTAATCGCTTGTTGGGCTTGGCTTTACTGTAGCTATTGGTAGCCAAGTTGGCCACCTTGAAGAGCCCTGCGCAAACTGAAGCCGCACCTTGGGTTGCAGTGCTTCTAAGCTTACCACCCTGATGGATAATAAATTCTGTAAGAGCTTCTAGGTATGGTAGCAAATGTCTTATTCCCAGTGTGGTAACTCCACTGCTGTGGTGCAAACCGGACAAGAATCCTGCTCCCTGCGACACCCGCGAGTGCGTTATCACTGGCCCTTTCAGCAGAGAGGGTTTGAAGCAGCACTTGGCAGGGTCCTTCTTGTCCTTCCCTACACTCCAACCTCTTGTAGTCACTTGCTTAAGCCACAGTCTCTTTTTGTATTACACTGAAGCAGTTATGAAACTCGGTAATTAAGAATATGGTTTCCTCATCTTGTAAACATCCTTTTTTGGTACCACGTTAGACAATATCGGGGTGTTAATTATTGATTTCTTGACTTTGTTTGTAAATTCTGATCCCAAAGCTTAGCTTCCCACTTTAAATTCAAATGAGGATGATGGTAAAAAGTAGTTGTTGTTTTGCATTGCATGCATGTGCTTTACTCTCTCTATTGTATTAAATAAATCCTTAAAAGGTGATGAAGAAGAGACGGCTGAAGTCACTGAAGCAGAGACGGCCACGGAAGAGGCTGATGCAGTCGCTGCTGCTGGACCTACAGCACAGGATGAGAGTGCTGGGATATCCCCAGAAACTGGAGGGGAGAATGACTTGCCAGCTCCAGAGGCATCCCCTGCTGTGGAGGAAGCACAGCAGGAAGCTGCTGCTAATTTGGAAGTTGCTGCTAATTCAGAAGCTGCTGCAGTGCAAGGTTAACTTATGAATGCGGTTTTTGTGTGTGTGTGGCGTGGGTTCTAAAGCTCTGCCTCTTACTACAGAACATTAAGAACAAACGTCCGTGTTCCTAATGGAGTTTGTCCTGCAGTGAAAACTAAGTCAGGTGTTACCTTGACATATCATGAGCATAAGGTAATTAAGCCTATCAAATCAGTGTCTCTAAAAGCATGCTGCCTGTGGCACCAGAGTTACTGTCTAAAACTAGGAGAATGAAAAGTTTATTTTACTACCCCATTCTATTTCTCTTCTTTAAGATCTTATTTTAAGGCGAGCATGTAACGTGATGGGTTGAACAGTTGTTTCGGTGACCTGGTTCTTAAGGGTTTGTTAAGGAATCAAAACTTTTTATTTTGCTGGCCATTCCTAAGATATTAATGCTAAATAATTATAGTTGTTCTGTCAATGTAACTTGAGCGGAATCTTGCATAGCAACCAAAATATTAGCACTGAGATCATGACAAGGATATGCTAGGCTAAAAATTTCAAAATTCAGTAAAATATCAAATTGTTATTAAACACTTTAGTGACTACATATTCAGTATTTTGAACTATTGGGTTGTTTGAAATACTTTTATTTACTGTAATTTTAAAAAAAAATCACAATAATACAAATGCAAACCTATCCATAAGTTGCAGAAAATGCAGTATTATAATTTAACTTGATTTTTTTTTTAGCAATTCTTTTTTTCTTACTGCTAACCTCTAAGGATAGAGCAGTGGCTTGTCCTCGTACCTCTTGATTTGTGTAGTTGAAGTTGGAAAGGACACACATAAAGCATTCATAATTTCTCGGTTGATAGGAAAGCTGCAAACATTTGCATCTGGTGTCTTCAGCTAAAAACCAAACAAAACCATCACCACCACCAAATGTGCCAGCCTCCAGCCTATCATGAAAGAGAAGCTTCGTTCTAATTCTTGCTTTGGAAGGGAAGACTGCCGTGTGGCTGTAGCAACTATGAAAACCACCAAAGTGGTTTTTACCTTCACTTAAATATGGAATCATCACCGCACACCTGTGTTTGACTGACTTTGAGAAAAGAAACACATCCTTTCAAGTAGATATCTGTAACACAGGTCAGACTGAGATTATCATAGCACCTTGAAAGGTATTAGCAGATTCCGGAATTGTTTTTGCCTTTTTCCTTGGTGGCTCCAGTGAGGAATGGATGCATCTTAATTGCCTTTTTAACAAATGAACTCAAGAAATGGTGCAGCACTTCACATGCCTGGCTTTTGTGAATGGTCTAGGTATGAATGGGATTTTAATTCATGTGTCAATAGCTCCTGTGCTTGTCTGCAAAACAATCCATTACAAACAACATTTTAAAACTATATTTGGTCTGATCTGCTAAAAGTAATATAGCTACAGGTAAAGTGCAGGTAAGTATATTTGTAGTGACTATTACTGTTTGCATACAAAAAATACTTATAAGGTAGTAGTTAAAATAGCTAGAGCCTTAAAAATTTCCATTTCTATCACAAATTTGGTTGCCTTCTATGACGGGGTTACAGCGTTGGTGCCTAAGGGAAGAGCAACTGATGTCATCTGCCTGGACTTGTGCAAAGCATTTGACACCGACCTGCAAAACATCCTTGTCTCTAAATTGGAGAGACATGGGTTTGACGGATTACCCACTCGGTGGATAAGGAATTGGCTGGATGGTCATGCTCAAAGAGTTGCAGTCAATGGCTCGATGTCCAGGTGAAGACCACCGACGAGTGGCGTTCCTCAGGGGTCGGTATTGGGACTGGTGCTGTTTAACATCTGTGTTGGTGGACAGTGGGATCGAATACACTCTCAGCAAGTTTGCCAATGATACCAAGCTGTGTGGTGTGGTTGACACACTGAAGGGAAGGGGATGCCATCCAGAGGGACCTTGGCAGGTTTGAGAGGTGGGCCCATGCGAACCTCATGAAGTTCAACAAGGCCAAGTGCAAGGTCCCGCTCACAGTTCAGGGCAATCCCAAGCACAAATACAGGCTGGGTGGAGAATGGATTGAGAGCAGCCCCAAGGAGAAGGACTTGAGGGTGTTGGTTGATGAGAAGCTCAACGTGACTCAGCAATGTGCGCTCGCAGCCCAGAAAGCCAACCTTATCCCGGGCCGCGTGAAAAGCAGAGTGGCCAGCAGGTCAAGGTTGGTGATTCTGCCCCTCTACTCCGCTCTGGTGAGGCTCCACCTGGAGCACTGCGTCCAGCTCTGGAGCCCCCAGTGTAAGGACATGGACCTGTTGGAGTGAGTCTGGAGGAGGACCATTAAGATGATTGGGGGCCGGAGCACCTCTCCTGTGAAGACAGGCTGAGAGAGCTGGGGTTGTTCAGCCTAGAGAAGAGAAGGCTCTGGGCAGACCTTATAGCAGCCTTCCAGTGCCTGAAGGGGGCCTACAAGAAAGCTGGAGTGGGACTTTTTACAAGGGTGTGTAGTGGTAGGACAAGGGGTAATGGCTTTAAACCGAGAGAGGGTAGGTTGAGGTTAGATATAAGGAAGAAATTTTTCACTGTGAGGGTGGTGAGGCTCTGGAACAGGTTGCCCAGAGAAGTTGTGGATGCCCCATCCCT